>NJET01000133.1:1079-57658 GCA_002591415.1 Ophiocordyceps australis | reverse complement strand
GATCTGATCCATGGTGTAATGAGTTTATAGGTAAATAGGATGGATGAGATCATCTTGATATATAAAAATGGGATTATAGTGTACCCAACCCAGTGGGATAAAAAAGGGATAGTAGTTAATGGATAGAGCTCCAGAAGGGGTTGCGGGAATTCTGGTTGGATGATGACCCGTTGTCTCCGTTGCGGATTACGGAGTTTAGCTTGATCTGATCCATTGTGTAATGAGTTTATAGGTAAATAGGGATGAATGGGATCATCTTGATATATAAAAAGGGTAGTAAAGTAGTAGGAAGGAGTAAAAGCTGTGTGGTTTCAAGTCCTGAGTGTAGAAAGAAAAAGGTGCTTCTTGTCGGGAGGGGAGAGGGATTTTATAACCGTTGGGTGCAGCGGAATCGATAATGGGGGGAATGGCGGAGGCGGGAGGGGCTGGGCGGGAGGGTAGCAGGCAGGGATGTAAATTCGTAATGGGAGCATCATGCTGTTACAGTGAGGCGGCTGGTAGGGTGGTAGAGTGGCGGAGGTAAGTACGTAAATTTGATGGTGTTAAAGTGAGTCCTCACTATAATCTACATGCCGCGGGCTAAAAAAAAAAAAGAAAGAAAAAAAATCTCCATGACCCATTTCCAAAGGATAAAAAAACACCAAAGAAAAAAAGGTTCGTCATGAAAAATCAGCCGCTGTCATGGCCTTGTCCCTCGTCTCGTCACGCGCTCTTTTCGCTCCATCTATTGGTCCCCTCATCCGTCGTCATGTCTTCGCCCTCAGTTGTCGTCTCTTCTCCCACTGCCCATTCATGGCTCGAGCCGTGCATGTCATCCTCGCTCAAAATGGCGGGCGTGTCCACCGTCTTTGCCCAGGGTCTCGTCTCGCGCCGCCCCTGCTCCACCAGCCTTTCCACACCCAGGCGGTTGGCAACAAACTTGATCTTGGGAAAGGTGCTCTGTCGGCCCTCGTGAATCATGCGCGCCAGGCGCCTTGGATCCGGATCCGACAAAATGTGTAAAAAGTCGGAGGCTTGGCACTTGGGCCATATCGTCACGGTTCCCGAAAACTGCTGCAGCCACAACTGGCTCCAGTCCTGCCCCAGCGGGCGTGGCAGCAGCTCAGCGTGGCGGACAAAGCGCAGCCACTTGTTCATGTCGAGCTTGATGTAATGCTCCACCGCCGACATGAGATAGCCGCCGCGCCAGCCGCGGCCTTTGCGGTGCGTCACTGGATGCCCGACAGAGCCGCGAGATGAGAAGAAGAAGAGGTTGATGTGCGGATTGACCTGGCTGACAATGGTAAAGTTGACATTGAACTGCGTATTGAGCGCCTTGATGGGAATGTCGGTCCGCAGGCTGCCATCCTTCCACTTGTGGCCAAAGGAATAGGGAGCCAGTGAGCCATTGCTCATCTTGCTCATGAGAACGACTGGGTTGAGGATGCCCGGCACTGCTGCAGACGCCAGCACCGCCGACCAAATGACACAGTCTGGGCTCGTCAGATGGTTGCACAAAATGGTGGGCGAGTGCGGGTCTGCTGGCACGCATGTCACATTGAGAATGCGTCCCGTCCGCTCAAAGGCCTCGCGGAACGTCATGGAGCCCCTTGTCCACCAGCTGCACCTTGCCGCCCAGTCGACCGAGTCGAACCGAGCGCCTGTGCGCCACCATCGCGGGAACCAGACTCTGATGGACTCGCTGCAGGCATTGATGCGTGTTGCCAGAGCCGGCACAATGAGCTGCTTGAGTTCCTCATTGGTCCTTGTCGCCACCAGCGCCGCGATGAGCGCCCCGCCGCTCGTGCCTGTTATGACATCTGGCAGCACGTCTTGGTCCAGGAGCGCTCTCACCACTCCAAAATGGTAGTAGGCAAAAGAAGCTCCTCCCGACAGGCAGAGTGCTGTGCGCCCAAAGTTTGTATTGACATGCTTGAACAAGAGGCGCTTCTCCTCCATGTTGAGCTGCTTGGTCTTGAGTAGGAACTCGAGGCTTTTCATGACTGGCAACAGACCACAGTCGCGTCAATCAAGGCTAGCATAGCAAACCGGATAACAAGACGCGTGCCTACCTTCGTCGGTAAAGTTTTGCACCAAGTTCTTGGTTCCATAATACGTCTGGCTATACAGCCTCGAGTTTTCCACACCGACAAAATTGTTCTTGACGCACGCCTCGACCAAGTCTCGAACCTCACCAATGGCCCTGCCATTAGCCTGCACTCCTTCCTCTGCCTCTGCGCGACTTCTTGATTGGCGCAGCTGCTCCCATACCCGCTTGACCGTCTTGCAGTCGTAGTAGGCAAAGTCGTCCTCTTCCCTCCACTGCTCTCTGCCGAGAAAACGATCGAGTTTGCGCGCGGCCAAAACCCAGTCTTGATAGTTGGAAGTTTGTCTCATGTTTCTGCGCAGCGTCTCGCGGCGCCCCCGCCATGCAAAAAAGTGCTCGTATCCCCAGATATACCATCGCGTGGCCAGGTAGGCCATACTCAAGCACACCAGCCAGCCAGAGACAAACAGCAGCAGGGGCCACTTGAGAAGCTGGTACAGGTAGCCCTCACGCGTCTCATCCTTGGTGCGCGTCCCAAGAAGCCCCTCCACCGTGCTTCTCCCGCGCCTCCTGCCTCCCTTCCGCCGGCCCTTCCTCCCACGGTATACTTTTGAGTTGACTGGAGCCCAGTCATTCTGTGCAGTGATAAAAGTTCCCTGTCCTTGAGGCACAGCTTCCGACGCCCGGGGTCTGGCCAAGTCTCCTCCAGCCGCCGCCGCCGCTCCAGCCACAGCCTGAGCGTTGCCACCAGGGCAGGGCACGGGCGGCTCCAGCTCAGAGTATCTCTTGGTTATGCTTCTGGGCGTTGGCCCACTATTGCTTTCGTCTGTCGCACTCGGCAGCGGGTCAGGAGCCTGCAGCGCTTGCTCAAAAGTCTTCAGGTCTTGCGCGTCGAGGAACTCGGTGTCAGCGTCGGGCAGCTGCGAGGCATCAAAGGCTTCCGGGGGGAAGCCATAGCTCCAATTATGCGCCATCTTGAAGGCCATGCGCCCATCAAGAAGCTTCAATGCTGAAGCAGCACGACTCCACGTCGTGTTTCAAATAGATGTAATGTAGGAGACAAGAAACAAAATGCCGGCGCCAAATACTACGAGGGAGAAAATGGCCATGGCTCATGCCTCCCTCATCCTTCCAACTTGTCGTCTTTGGCCCCGCAATATCGATAAGTTGGCTGGTAGTAAACGCGCATGACGTCGCTGTTTTTCCTTTGTTGGCTCCCCTTTGCCCACTTCCCCAACATGGCTTGGCAACGGTACGTACCTGTGCCATCTTCCTACTCTCCTTCTGCTAATACTACCCAAGGTACTACAGTAAGTTAGTAGTAGTAGGTCCAGATAGGCATGTAGGTCTATGTGTTAATAGTAGTCGGTTACAGTTTTCAAGACACTATATCCGTCCCTCTATTCCACTTCATAAAACTACACTTTGCCGCAGCTTGCAGTACAGTTTAGTATTAACTCACGCTAGACAACTTGGACATGACACCCAACATTCGCCTCAAAACAATGCTGACTAGGTACTAGGGGCCAAGTTTTCTACATGCAACCTCGTCATCGCGGTATCCACCACCTGATTTCCTCACACATACTGTGAAAGCCACCGTATGGCCTCGCCGTAGCCTTGACGCATCACTACCGAGCACATAAACACCTCAATGGGGCGGATCCCGTCAAGCTGCACCTTGCCCTTGCCAGTCGTCTGATATAAGCCTAGTTGATGTCGAAGCTCGTCCTCCGACACGGCGTCTGGATGGTCAATCTTGTTGCCTAAAATGACAAACGGCACCTTGGATAGCTCCTCCATAGATAGAAGTGCATCAAGCTCGGCTTTGGTTTCGGCAAAACGCTCGTGGTCCTTGGCGTCGACGAGAAAGATGACACCGTTGACTTCTGGAAAGTAATCTCTCCAGATGCGACGAGCTAAACCGCGCCCAAAAAAAACAACTTCTTAGCAAAGTCTTGACTTGGAGACAAGGCACGGCAATTTGTTCTTCCTTCATTTTATTGACGCCAAGACGTACCTTGTTGATGGCCGCCGAGATCAAACGTGGTGAAGCGAACGTTGCCAATAGCGAGCTCCTCAGAGGCTAGGAATCGCGTTAGGCACGCAGCCAGTAGATAATGCCGCTCATGATACAAACTCACTTGGATGTAGCGTCGGCTGCAAGATGGCGACTCGGTCGTTCTGTCCATGTGCACGTCAGCAGCTGCCTCTGCCATTGTCGTCAATGTCGAGTCGGGGCACCTTGAGCATGTGCAAAAGTGTCGTCTTGCCTGCGTTATCAAGGCCGAGAAAGAGTAGTTTGGCGTGCTTGTTCAGCAGGCCCAGCGAGGAGAGTACATCGTAAACTGGACACACGACGTGTCAGTCGGTCGGGCCGCCCCAACTGTGGAAATTGCAAGACTCACACCAATTTACGATCCACATATTGGGCGGCGCAGCGTGGGAGCTCAGTCGGGGATGTATCGGCTAGACAAGTTTGCTCTGTGCCTTGGTGGCGACGTGGATGCAATCCAAGCTCTGTGGACGAGTTCCAAGAAGCGTTCCCGCCTTCAACTTGGCCGGAAGACTGGCGGCCTGGATGCTCGGGCAAAAATTCGGTTCCACTTCGGCAATAGTGGCCGTGCAAGCAGCCAGACTTTTATTGGTCTCGAGGGCCGAGTAGCCCTGTCCTTTGCTGGACACTGGGGTGTTCGCACTAGAGGCGCTGTCAGGCCTGTGGGCTGCAGGAGCCCCTGCTTTGGGTACCTGTAGCCTCACTACGTATGTACACACTTGCATCTTTGCCCTATTCTTTGCCTTAGCTCCTTGCAAACTCTATTGCCATGATGCCACTGCCATCATCATTCTCTCCGAAATCGAGCGCCAGTGTATTAGTATTAAAAGCTTGAATAGTGATTACCAATTATTTACTTGTTCTGCAAGTCAGGACTTCCTTTGAGAGTCATGTACATACATGTACATGTGCAGCCCTGAGTCTACAGTAGGTCAAGGGGGTGGTCATCTTGTCAGAGAAGCATCACACCCACATCACGTGTGCTGCTGCTTTGCCAACGTGTTCGTTTCTTGTTCGAGCCAAGTCACGTCACCAGTGCCTTCTTTGAGGCGTCACAGCATGACTATACAGCTTGTACAGCCCAAGTCACAGCGCCATGATGCATGTCTAGGGAAGGAATAAGTGCCTTGGATTTTACTTTGCAGTGGCTGCCTAGTGCGCTTGCTTATGCGCTTCCGACCATCCATCCATCCCGCCTCGCACCGCAAAAACATCCGTTTCGCCACCCGACACCAATTCCGAGCCACAAGAACCTCCAAGTTGCTCAAGCGGGGTATCAAAGCAATGCTAGCCTCCGTCCCAGGTGCTGAAGGCCCCCTTAGAGCTCTCCAAGCCAGTTTTGAAGTTGATGGAAAAGAAAAAAAAAGAACAAAAGAAAATATATACAGATTCTTCAAGAGCAGTCAGTGACTGCGAATGGGGAGGCCCAATAAATACTCCAGCTGTTGTGTAGTCATGAGTAGTCATTCATTCGTCATAAAAAATGAGGCGGTATTGCAGACATGGCCCTCAGCATCCATAGTGACAGCCGGCTATGAATGAAACACGCGCACTCAATGTCGTCCAAAGGCTGCAGGCGTTCAATTGATGAATAAAATCGTAGTTGGTATTCATGCTATACCGAGAGCACATAGTTTCCTTGGTCCTTTTTGCCAGCCATGAGAAGTCCAAGTTCCTTCATGCGCTCTGCGCCTCGACCAGGCTGGGGCTTCCGCTCCGGAAGCTGGCCGCGACGAGCACGTTCGCAGTACTTTTGGTAGCACTTCTCTCGCCGTCGCTGGCGCTTCCTCTCCAAGCCCTTGACAATGTCAATGGCACCACGAATGTGCACGTCCACGTGTTGAAAATGCTTTGCCGTACGCTCCTTTCGCATCTGAGGGAAAAAAGCTGCCGGACGAGGAAGCGACTTTGTGTGAGTAGTTTTGGGATGTCCAGCCAAGCGAAAGCAAATCTGTGCACCCCGACGTGGAGAGCCTTTGGGGGTAGTGAGCGCTGCCGGTGCTGGAGATGGAGCTCTCTTGGGAGATTGACGACCAAACAGTGGCTTCGGAGAGCGAAGACGCGATTTGGGAGGTGGTGAATGATGGCGCGTTGGTGCAGGTGAGCGATACTTGCGAGGCGACACATGGTCGCCCTTTCTCCTGCGTCGCGAGCGGTCTTCGCCATGATGCAAATCTTCCATCTTGCCTGGGGCCCAAATGTCCGAGTCGCTGTCATGGGCAACGGGGTTGTAAACGTCCTCCTCATCGTCGCTTTCAGGGTCCGAGGCTGGGAAGCTGGGATCAATATCCTGCGGAATAAGTCGCAATTTCCCGTTTCTGCGAGCTGCAAGCGATGTGAGATAGGCTTCTTCGAGCGGCCGATCTTCGTCTAGAGTGCCGCAGACAAAGTCGGTGCTGTCGGGAAGATCTACAGCTTCGCGCTGAGGCTTGACACGCTTGGCCTTTGCAATACGAGTGCCGGCGTTTGTAGCGACAGAGGAATCGGAGAGAAGCTCATCCATAGAACACTTGCGCGCCGGAACCATGCTTGATTCTTGGCACGTCGCGGCAGCATGCCTCGGCGTCCAAAGCATCATGTTCTCGTCCTCATCCTCATCATCGTCGGATTCAGCAAAGCCAGTTTCTTCATCAGTGTGGTAGCCGTCAGAGTCATCTTCCTCATTCCCGTCTTCATCAGCTTCCAATTCGTCGTCCTCGTCGTCCTCGTCATTGGCGGCATCTTCCTCCTCCTCAAGAGCAGCTTCTTCCTCAACCTCGGCCCCAAGACGCCGAATCTTGTTTTCCATTGTGAGCGTGTCATTGATTGTAAGCCTGTCCTTGATGGAATCATTGCCGCGGCGAATCCAGTCTTCTTCAACAGCAACGTCGCTGGCAAACTCATGAAACTGAGAAGCCGCATCAGACAAATCCTTTGAGCTTGCGCGGAGAAACTTGGGGCGCCCAGGTGATGATCTAGTGGAAAGCCGGCGTGTGGTCTGTAGAGGCCGAGGAGTAGAGTTACCAAGTGGCAAGAAACCGGCAGATTTGGGTGGTGTCGTTGGACCTTGGGCCGAGTCTGCGCGCTGAGCAGTGGGTCTCTCCAAGACATCATGAGCCGATTGTTCACGGGGAAGGCAGGCAAACTTGAGACAGGGTCGCCTCGGAGCCTCTGGTGAGGATACTTTGGGTGGGTTTGTTGTACAAGGAGCGGCTCGTGGCTGCGGCTTCGCAGCGCACGCGAATTGAATGCAGCGCTTCTTGGGCAGCGCGGCAGGAGCCTCGCCAGTATTGTTGGGAAGCACAGGCTTGGTGCTGGCAGTTTCAGAAGTCAGACGCAAGGTGAGAAGTTCTGGCATTGGTGGACTCGGAGTGTTGGTTCGACACGGGCTGGTCAGGCCAGTGTCGCTTGTGAGGTCGGCAGTAGAAGCAATGCTAACGTTACTGTTCATGGAACGGCGACGCTGACTGATGATCAAGCCGAGTCCTTGTTCTTCATGGCCCTCATCATCCGACTGGCCTTGAATGGCCCTTGTCAGTGATGATTGAGCGCTGGGCTGGCGGATAGTGGTCCTCTGGAATCTGTGCGGCGAGGGTTTCTGAAGCATAATTTCTGGCGGTTCATCGACATCTTCGTCTTCTTCGGCGGCCAAATCGGCCCAGTCAGGGACCTGGGAGGGTTTGGAAGGGAGTAGGGCCATGGTGTCAAGCGGTATTTATTCAACGTTTGTGATGCGTTGGATAGGTGCGTGAAGAGAAAGCAAGAGTGCCAGATATCTAGACTGTGGTAACGTTGCAGATGACTGGTACAGACAAGCCAGGCTGCAGTGTTGGAATGCAGTGTAGTATGGCAGTGGAAGAAAAGCCGAATGATGTCCAAAGGCTTCTGAGATTGGTGGCAACGGTTTAATTCGGCCAAAGTGAAAATGATGGTTTGCGGCGTGCAGATGTAAGTCTGCAACCAGAGTCGGGCGTCTCCCTACTTTAGAAAAAGTGCCCGAGCGAGGTAGTCGTGTCCCTGAGGACCGTTTGGCTATAATAGCAAGAAAGTCATGGTAGGCTGCCTAGAAAGGTAAAGAGGGGGTAAATGTCTTGTAGACGCAGGAATTAGTTGGACTGAGGCTTCGAGGCAGCCAGCAGTCGTTGGACGCAGATTCCGAGTCGGTCAATGGATGGGTTGTGGAAAAAGAAAAGCAGCCAAGAAGCAAGACGACGCTGCCAAGACGAAGTGGTTGGATCACATTCAAGTCTTGAAAAAAGTGGCGCGGATGCCGTCTTTGAGATAACAAGGCAAGGCTCCGATTATGTCACAGGGCGGCTTGGCCAAGCAGTATTTGCTGTCCGGGTCGGAGTGGTGCAGACCAAGTGGCACCGGGCGATTAAGCCGGTTGGTGGTGAGGATGCGAGGTAGGTGGTGGATGCGGTATAGGCCGAGGCGGCTTGTTCTTGTCTGCGGACAAGTGTGCGTCGAGGAGCAGAGACTGTTTGAGAGCCAAGGAGCCAAGAAGCAGACCTTGAGACAGGCGGGACGAGGGCCGGCTAGGCAGCGAAGAAATGGAGCATGAATGGTTTTGCCTAGGAGGCGACGAACAAAGGAGTGCGAGATGGAAAATAGCGCGAGAGGTGAAGTGAGGGCTGGGGCAGGGAATTTGTAACAGCGGGCAGTTTATTTACAGAGTGGGCCGGGCTGAGAAAATGTCAAAAAAAAAACGCGCTCTGAGGCTCTTTGTCAAGCCGACCCTCTTTTGCTTGTCAGTCATGGAAAAGTGGAAATGTACCACTGTAATGAGTACCCGCTTAGGGCGTCTGGGAGGAAGCCGAGGAAGCTTATTACTAGGGAGCGCCTGGATACTTGGCACCTGCCGTCCGCAATTTCCAGTTGTTGACCTCGTTGGCCACCTTGGCCACCTTGACCTCCTTGACCATCTTGACCACATGTAACACGCAGGCCAAAATTGGAGCTGGCGCATACGACAGTCTTGGCTGCGCTGCAGACGAGGCATTGAGCCCTGGGGATAAAAATGCATACAGTGTGTGGCTGTGGCGATGCAGCCATTACTCGGGCAAGAGGCAGCACACTGCAATGCCCCGAAGAGGCAGCGCGGGTGGCAGGCGGCTTTTTTTGGGGTGGACCACGACTCTAGCAGTGAGCGGCCAGTCGGATGGAGGCTGGTCAGGGCGCTGCGACTGGCCAGTGCCCCTAGCTGAGCCTCGACACACAGTGCGCACCCCAGGGGGCCTGTACTGGCGGATGCCTTTTGCAGTGTCCCAGGCCATCCATCAGTCGAGGCACCACGGAGCGCACCGGACTGGAACACGAAAGGAGGCGGCCACGTGCTGGCGCCGGAATCGGGACCAATTCCTCAATACTAGCCTCGACTGGTCCATTTTGGCTCTCGTCGTAGCTGTGGCGCCACCAAAGATTCCTGGTGGAGGAGCGCTAGCAGCCCCGGCCAAGCCAGGCGCATCGCTACTGACCCTGAATGTTTTCCCCCCCATTGGAAGCAGCTTGGAACCAGCCCGGCCCACCAAGACGGCTCAAAGCAGGCAAAAAAACATGCCGCACGGCTTGTTGTTATTTGTCGTGTTATGTCATGCTCACAATCCCTCCCTGTTGCCCACTGTTGCTACTCCTTGTTGCTGCTCCTCTCTGTTGCTGCTCCTCTCTGTTGCTGCTCCTTGTTTGTTGCTACTCCTTGTTTGTTGCTGCTCCTTGTTTGTTGCTGCTCCTTGTTTGTTGCTGCTCCTGCTCCCCCGTTGCGCATGTGCAGTAGCAGACGGACGCAAAGGCAATCATCAAATGCAACTTGCCACGCGGACCCATCAGGCCTATGATTCGGTCGGCGCCGCGAACCTTGTGTCATTGCCGCCATGTGCCGCTCACGCATGCGGATTACGCCACAGCAGATAATAAAAAAAAAAAGTTGTTGCTGCTTGATATTGCCATGTAATGCAGTCCATCTAATTACAGTCACTCACTGATGCACTCCATGCCTGCCGGCTCCCACCAAAAGTCACCAGGCTGCGGCATATTTTTGAGGCAGCTCACGACTCGCAGCATGTGGTCGGCGCCGGCAGCGTTTCTGTCCGCACTGCACCTCTACAAGGTCACTTTGCATGTTACATGCCCCCAGCAGCACAGCGACAATGCACTGCGCAGTATGATTGCGGATGCAGCCACAGTTGCGCGCGGGGGAGACGACTTGGCCTTGCCTTTGTTTTGGCCTGCTGCAGCACACGGCATTCGGACACTGTAGGCTAGTGCGCCTTGGGGGAGCCTCGGTTTGACTCTTCTCTCTTATCCGTGGCTGCTTGAGACAGCCAAGACGCGCTGTTTTACGACACGCACATCCAACACCAACCATGTTGCCATGCCGGTCAGAGAGTTTTTTTTTTTCCTCTTGCAGCCGGCTAGCTGTTGGCTGCAGTCCGCCATTGGCTTCTCTAGTGGCCAGTGTCTCTGCAGCGGCATTAACACGGTGTGTGGTACTATTTCCTGTCTAGGCATGCCATGGTGCATGGTTCTGGCGGGAAATGCATGCAGAGCCGCACTGTACCCATCCACTGTAGCGCCATGCCTTTTTCCATCTCACACGACGAGCCGCGGCGCTGCAATACACGCATCCTTGGGCACTTGCTGCTTCAAGCCTCGGCGCCCCAGATTTAGTAATGCATCCCTTGTCTTGTAGGGCGATCATGACGCGCTCCCGCGGCTTCCATTGCGTACCGATCTTTCCATCTGGCTGGCGCTACAAGGCCCCCTATGTTTACCCAGGGGTAATTAGACGAGACGGCTCCAGCGCCCACAAGACGCCTAGCGGTCCCAAGAGACACATAAGGTTAATCGGGCAGAGTGACGGCGTGCATGCGCAGAAGAGGGCACATGCAGCCTCGTGTTCAGGCACGGCGTAATTGCCAATGCCATCTAGCGGCTTGGTAGTAACAGGTGGGGGGTCATGGACGGGTAGGACATGCAGGGCGTGGACGCGGTGCTCAAGCAGGAGTAAGAGGTAGGGTAGAGGTAGGGGAGAGGTAGGGTAGCTTTGGATCGCACGGGGGCGCAAGCCTTGTGATCATGACAAGCACTGCTACCCAGTCGCCATTGGCGCACAGAGGCCGTCGTTTCCTTGTTTACACCACGTCTCCTTTATTGTTTCTGCCTGCCTGGATGGCGGCTTTGGGCACGGACGCCTCATCAGTCGCGACCGTCTGAGCGACTTCAAACAAAGCCGCCTTGATTACTGGCCCTGCTATCGCCATGGCTAGAGGCGGTGACGGATTTTTCCAGCTGACAAGGGGGAGGGGATGGAGGGACATTAATTTGCTGCTGCTAGTGGCCATGGCTACACCACAGGGCAGGCGGTGAGGTGCAAGGCAAAGCCTTTGGAATCAAATCAATAGCATGCATGCCCCCTCTGCTGGCTGGCTCTGAAACCCGATGGATGGACATAGATGCATCGCCACGGCGCACTGTCATGTGCGGCAAGAAAATGTGCAGCAAAAAAATGTGCAGCAAAATGTGCAGCAAATTGTGTGGACAGCAAGTGTGTGGACAGCAAGTGTGTGTGTATATGTGTGTGCATTGATACTATGCTCGGCTCATGCCCGTTGGCCGACGAGCTTCAACTCAGTCATGCCAAGAAGTCCGCTGCTGCACATGGCCTGTCCCTCAAATCTCGCGGCGTGGGCTTGCTGCAGGACCAGAGGCCAGAGGAGGCCTGCGAGCCCAGACAGGCATGGTCTTGTCTCCTCACTGCTGACTCCTTTTCTCTCGTCACATCTCACCGGCTCCAGACCTTTGAGGCGGCAGGGACCCTTGAGAAATTTTTCTTGCACTCGGAGACTCTGCCGCCTTGGCAGCTATTTCTTCATCCCTGCCCACAGGCCCTTTTCTCCGCATGCTTGCATTACCATCCAATGCCTTCCATTAATAGACTGGCTAAACGCTGCACGCCCAGCATTAGCCTATTCACTTGGACAACAAGGCCCATGCAGACGTGTCCAACAAGTTCTCTGTTGGGCAATGTTGCAGAGCAGCTGCCTCGAGTCACACTACGTCGGACTTGAGCCGTCATCCCTTTCCCTTGCCTTTTTGCACACCAAGAAAAAAAAACAGACCACTCTTTGTCCGTTGGGTAACACGACGGCATGGGCATCGCTTCGCAAAGAAGCGTCGAGACTCGCCGGTCCGACTCAGCGCTATCATGTGCTTTTCCTTCGAGGCCCCGAACCCAACCGAGCATCAACCTTTTGCTTCCAACGCTAGCAAACTGTCCTCGCTCTTGACCTCATCGCTCCAGTAGCGCATCCCCACGCCAAGCCGGCCAACTGACATGCAAGTAGCATCAAACACATGGCGTCAGAACCTTGGACAAGTCTTTTCCTAGCCCGCGGCCACCTCATCCACTGCTACCTCCAAATGCGCCTCGTCGTACAAACAGTACGCACTCAATAGAGCCCTCCGTCGGCGCCGCCACCATCTCGATCCTACACATATCCGCGCAAATGGGTTGCAACAGACAAGAGGAAAGAGTCTCCCAAGGCTGCTGGCTTATATCGCCGCTCTCCATGGCCGTGCAAAGGACTGAAAATGACGCTCTTGGTGCCATCAGCTTCAGGGTAGGTTGTTTGCATTGGTCCACCAAGAAGCGGTGAAAGTGTCGAGCGACGAATCACCTGCTGACAGTTTGTCAATACTGACTCGAGTACTGTCCTTGTGATGATGGTGTTGATCTGTTGCCGTTGATCCTTTGGAGGGTACCCGGATTTCCACATGAAGCTTCCTGCGGATGCACCGAGGGGCCGTGTCGGGCTGGCATTGACCATGGACTGGCGCCGCCATATCCGTGTCATAAACGGAATCAAGGATCCACGTATTATTTTGGTAAAGTTTGCTCAGGTTCCAACCTCAGCTCTACAAGTCGAGTATTACCAATTTTTGACAAGATGCTGCGCCTGCTGATCTGTGACGTGTATTCCCCCGACTTGTAACGCATTGCCAAACATCAACGGCGCTAAATGCTTACCCTATAGCAATACAGCGGCACAGAAGAGCTGTAACCCGTCATCAATCAATTACGCGTTCATGACGGTTTGACCATGGATGGACCCATCTCTTCTGACTGTGTTAATGATGCCACCCTCATCACCATGGCCTACATCAAGGGCGTCACACAACCAAAGGCCAGAGCACGTGATGTAACATGTAAGGCTTCAACATCGGATTATCCCGTCCTCCGGGCCCCCGTGATTGGCCGTGCCGGCAAAAGACGGCCTTCAACGTCCTTGCTTGAGCTTCACCACGAGCATTAAACGAGTATCCGTCCTAGCCGCCATGAATTCCCTTTGCGTCGCCCGCGCGGCCTTGAGAGCCCGTCCTGCTGCCATGCGGATTGTCGCCCAGCGGAGAACATACGCCGAGGCCGTTCCAGACAAGGTCAGTCCTCCTTTTCCTTGCCCCATTGGCACGGCACCTCTGCTTCCAGGGTGCTCGAACTCGCATCAATGAAACTCTGGTTGACACAATCTATAGATCAAGTTGAGCATGACACTACCTCACGAGGTATGCGTGAGCTAGAGGCGTCACACCTGCCAATACGCGCCACCATGTCAGCGACTAGTCAAGCTAATTGCCGCAATTGTCAGGCCATCTACAAGTCGCAGGATGTCGTCCAGGTCAACATTGCGGCAGAGTCGGGCGACATGGGCGTTCTCGCAAACCACGTGCCTTCAATTGAGCAGCTCAAGCCTGGCATTGTCGAGATTGTCGAGGAGGCTGGCGGCGCCAAGCAATACTTTCGTACGTGACGCCATGTCTAAGCCATTTGTCTTCTTGCTCCCTGTGACAGGCTTGCAAGGCTAATGACGAGTCTTGCAGTCTCTGGAGGCTTTGCTACAGTTCAACCCGGCTCAGTCATGAGCATCAATGCTGTCGAAGGCTTCCCCCTTGAAGACTTTAGCGCCGATGCTATCCGGTCTCAGATTGCAGAAGCACAAAAGGTGGCTAGCGGCGGAGGCAGTGAACAGGACATTGCCGAAGCCAAGATTGAGCTCGAGGTATGTTGACGGTGCCTTGCCCTCCCATGAGTATTTTCCAGTGATGCTAACCTGCACTCAAGGTTCTGGAGACGCTCTCTGCTCATGTCAAATAGACCGGCCATTTCACTGCTTCGTAGGTGGCTCCTGTACCATGAAAATATCCTCAACTGCATATCGGCAGTCGGCTGCCATGGCATAGCCGTGGCGTTACTGCCCGTATTTCTTCATCAATGCTTCCTTGTGTGGTGACTGTGTTCCTGCTTCGTACCCGTCTACTGCTGCCGGCACAATCTCCTCGCCTTCCACAAATTGACCGGATCTGTCTCCTACTTGCTCTGTTTTGCGCCTTCATTTCCCACCCATGCATGTTTCAAATTATCGGTCTTTCCCATGTCCTGCCTCTGCACACCAAGCAGACATGTCCTAACAGCAGAACCTTGACTACATCATTCATCGCTGATGACCAGTCTGCCGCTTCAACGGCAGCATTGGGGCGCAGACCAACTCTTCTCATTCTATACATCCTCATCATTGCTGTCGCTTTGAATTATGGCACATAATTTGACCAATACTCCAAAGCCGCTCCACAGGAGCAAATCATCATTACGTGCCCAACAGGTGCTTCCCACACCCAAGTCAGCGCCGTCGGGCCTGGTCAGCGCCCGTATACGCCAACTCACTTCTATTGCCAACGGCCATGGAACCAGGAAATCGCAACCGTTTCAAAAAGGTGATGATGGTGATGATGCTAGGCTCGGATAGGGACGCCGAGCCGACGCAAACTTTGGAAGCCCAGCGTCACGGAACAAGGTGGCATGGGAGCCGGCCCCTTTGTCTCGCGCCAACAAGAATACACACTCTGAGAGAGCACAAGACAAGGCTAGTGGTAGACCTCGGTCCAGTTTGAAGGCACTGGCCGGTGACTCGCGTGAGAAGCTGAGCTTGCGCGTGACGAGGTGAGCTGCCTTTGGCTACAGCTCCTTGTTTAAGTAGAAGTTGCATCTCACAAGAGGCGTCGATAGACCCCAAGTCTCAGCCAAAGATTACATCGTGGCGAGGCATGAGCCAGCTTCTGTCAATCCTGATGATGACCACGCAACGCCTCGTGAAATTTCTGCTGGCTCAATGGATGGCGCGTCATCACAAGGTTCGGCCGTACGAAGGAAAGACGCCCTAGCCATGTTCGATTTGTACAATGTCCCCCGACCGCCAGGCTGGCTTTCCGAGGAACACTCACGTCCAGAGTTCTCAGCCAAGACGATTCAAATTTGCCACTCATGCGGTGTGAGTCTTATATCGCAGGCGCCGTGCTCGGACTGCGGGCATGACTTTTGCTTCAAGTGCACGACTAAGATGATTGAGCATGGGTCCCAGTCATCGCTTATTCACGGCTCAGACGCTACCATTAATGAAAAGAAGCCAATGGTGAGAAGCCGAAACTCGATTAGCCACGACGACCCTGGGTGGGCTCAGGAACTTGTGGATAAAGAAGATGATGTTGCTGCAAAAGAGCCAGAATCGTCACAAAGAGACAATGGAGAACTCAGGGGCACTCCGTCGTCTTCATCTGACGGCGCCAATGACGATGCTGAACAAGTCAAAGCGCCACCAGTGACACCAGCAAGACGGCAAGCAGCCCATCCGATTGTGCCGGGCTCCATCAGGGACAATCCATTTTTTAAAGCAGATCAAAGTGCAAAGGCAGGTGTTTCAGCTGCTCAGACGACTCCCACTTATGCTCGGGCCAAGAAGCCACGACGACTGTCTGACTGTGTGCCTCGACGATTCGAAGATTCAACAGAAGATCCTTCCAAGAGCCAAGACGCAGTATCCGGACTGGACGAGCAACTTGGGGCAGGTGAGCGGCACCCCATCTGCTGCGCCGCTCACCAATTCCTTGAGGCTGATGGCAAGGCAGCCCGGAACGAACAAGACGATGAACGCAGCAATCAGGTGCTTCAGCGCAAGATTGATAGGCTGTACAAGCGTGCAGAAGACTTGCATGCCTCGCGACACATGATGAGACACTTGGCCAACGCTGTCAAAGGAAACAGCACTGAGGCTAGTCGCGAATTGTCGGTCATGTCTAGTACAAGCCTCCACTCGAGTCTGCGTTCAAGTAATGCCACGTCTGGAACCACTTCATCTAGACGCGGTCGTCTAGAATCTCTCCATGATGACCGGGAAACACGAGCTGCAGCCTTGTCGGAATCAACAGGCATTCACCATCAAGTCGAGCATGTGGATTCGTCACCTGTGCGGGCTCGTCTTGTGGAAGCAGATGACGTTTTTGGACCCCAGAATGACTTTCAGCCCGACCAACTGAAATCCAAGAGACGAATGAACAGCCCTGAGCCTCAAAGACTTCGTGACGGAAGTATACCAATAGAGCCTCGAGACTCTAAGCTGAAGGTCAGAGACGAATTGACTGAGGGTCGTGTCAACATGCGGACTGGAGAAACTGATCATGCTGATGATGACGATGTCTCCTCGATTCCTCTTCTGCCACCGCCACACTTGGATAAAAGAATTGAAAGTGCCAAGTCTGATGAGAGCCGAGAGACGACTAAGAGACATGGTCGGCTTCGGATGAGCAGGACCCGGAGCTTATCGACGTCTGCTGGTTCTGATCCGGATGTAAGAAGGGCAGCGCAATCATCTTCGGAAGCAACGTCGTCGGCAACAAGCATCCACGAATTGCCCAGCATGACTGGCTTCAACCGGCATCGGAGAGGCACCCAGCTCTGCCTGCCTTCACAGGGCGAAGACACCAAGCCGGATCCGTGGCCGGTTCTCCGAAAAGTCAGCAAGCTTGAGCCAGGAGAGCAGCCCCAGACGCCTGGATCCGTACCGTGGTCTCGAGCGTCTCTGCGCAGAGTGTCAAGTAATTTTGAGGGCTCAGTTTTGACGGACGATGTGGCAACAGCGTCTGAGTGGAAGCAAAAGCAAAAGGCCCGGGACGGAAGAGATGACGGGCACTTGGGACCAAGGCTGACACCCAAAACTCCAGCCTCACAATGGCGGCAAAGTTTGAACAAGGTGTCAGAGAGGCATGCAGACGAATCTGACAAGAGACGCACGACATGCTCATTTTGCGACCCCAATCAGTTGTCATCACCACCAGGAGAAGAGGGAGTGGGAGACGAGTGTGGTCATGCGGCCGCTCCGCGCCATTATGGTCACGACCAACAGGTTGAAGCAACGACGCCGTCTGCCTCGCGGCTCAGGGTAAGGCAGGTTGAGCAGTCTCTGGCGCAGAAGCAAGGCGAAGACGAGTTGAGGCAGGCTAGAAAGGCTAGGTTTGACATGTGGAATGCCTCCCGCGACTCAGAAGTAGGAGAGGAAGAGGAATCACACTCGTGTAGCTGGCGCGAGCGCTACATGAAGTTGAGCGCCGAAGTTGACAAGTGGAAGAGCGAACTCAAGTCGTGCGACCCTGGCGAAGAGGTCATGGCAAGCAGGAGAGACATTGGAGTTGGAGGTGGAATTGCACAACAGGCGGCGTCGGACGACTTGGGCATTGAAGGGTTGACGATTGTTGTGCACATGAGGCATCGAGATGACTTGGTGATTAACACGGACCTGAGGGGAAACCAAGCACGCAGCAGACAGGTGTGACGGAGGAGAATTGTAAGGAGGAAATCAAGAAAAAAAAGACGGGGGAGGAGACTACTAGTGAGTATTATTAGCGAGCACTGCGTATGGCGCTTTGATGGACGGGGGCGAAGCAATGGACTATTAGTACATACTTGGTAGATGCACCTAGAGGGAGCCGAGGCTGCGGCCAATGCAGTTGGTTGTGTGTGACGAGTTGATGGATACAGAGAGGCTTTGAGTGCCTCGAGCTTGGCTACACTGAGTAGGCATGGCGTGGTGCAGTCTTGCAGAGCTAAACATGGCTGAAAAATCTGCAAATGACTGCGCTTTCCTAGTTGGTGTTGGCGTTGGCGTTGTGGCAACTCGTGGCAGCGACCAAGACAGCTCTTTCCAATTCGATGGACACGTTTACACAGTACGCAACGTGGAATATTAAACATGATGATGTGTCATTGTTCTTTTACTAGCAATAGGTTCGATTCTTCAAATAGCTTCGCCTTGGGTCTTGAGTACTGGCATCTTGAATGTCTCAAAATCACAAGGCGCTGCAGCAAGAGCCCATCCTTTACTCTTTTACATTCAATACTTTTTTTTGCAATCCTTTTACATTAGAGAGAACTTTTACTTGGTGAATCATGAGATGCCTAACAAGTTGGTCCATTCGTGTTTGCTGATCAGTCAAAGTTGAAGGGGCACAGGAAAAAATTCGGAAATGCAATTGAGCCATGACGACTTTTGCTTGGCGGCATTCTCATATGGAGCTTTCGCTCATGAGTCCAGGGGCAATTTGCAACATTTTTTTTTCTTTTTTGCACTAATCATTGCTGCGCGTGTCGAGGCTAGTCAAGACTGTTAAACCAAGATTCTGCCATGAAATACATATTGGAGGCCCACGGCCAGATTTTGCCAGCCATGGCAGCTGGAGCATCATGTCGTGCAGATTTGTCTCATGTGGCTTGGTTCTTGGCTCTGCTTCAGGGTTGGGGCTTTAGGGCATACATCTTGACAGGAAGCAGGCTCAACGTCTTGGCGATGGGCAAGCCACGCTGTAGCTCTGATCTCACAAGGCTCAAGCCAGCCCTTGCAAACAAGCGTCGATACGTCTCGTCTTGCCTGTCAAGCTAGTCAGCCTCATGTTTCGTCGAGACAAATCAGACGAATTTTTCAATACACGCCCGCATGGCAACGCTCACCTCGTGACACTGCTGTCCTTTTCGTCAAAGACATCAGCGCGGCTCGTGCTGAGATTCTCCTTGATGACAATGATGCCAGAGCCAGGACGCAGCGCAGCCTTGCACTGCTCGAGAAAGTGCACCATTTGCGTGTCGGTGATGTGGCCCGAGCACCACTGCGTCCAAATCAAGTCGTACGCCACGCCCGGCTGCGGCTGCCACTCCTCGAGACCCACGTTGAAAATGGAGCGCACGCCAGCAGTGTCCTTGAGTGCTTCTGTGAATTTTCTCATGGGCTCAATGACATCGACATGCTCAGCCACGGGGAGTAGTAACCCTTGCGTGACTCTGCCGATTCTGCCAGGCGAACAAGGAAAATCCAGCAAGACGCTCATAGTTAGCCACCATGGAGAAAAAATGGCCTTTGGTCCGAACCTCTGCCTATCTTTGTATATTTTTCAAACTTGTTCCAAACAAAAAAAAACTGCAGCACACGCACTCAGCTCACACACCCTGCACCGCCTTCAAGGGCGCTAGCGACTGGTTTGCGTCCTTGCTTGACGCCAATGCCCAGCTTGGCCAGAAACGTACGTGACCCTTGGATGTCGATTCTGGAAATGGAGCTGAAGCCTCGCACCGAGGGAATGCCGCCCAGCATGCCATTGACGTCGGCGCTGACGCCTTGCCAGTACCGCCGGCCGGCGTCCACCTCGATCAAGGCATCTGCCCGTGTTGGACACTCGGTGCTCGGCGGCTGCTTTGTTGCGTCTGCCATTCGGTACCTCCAAATTGAGCCCTTCTTTTCGTCGTGGCTGTCGAGCTATTGGCGCTAGTCTTTGCTCCTCGCCAAGTCTTTTGCCCAAGTTGAAGCTTCCGTCTATAGTGTGCGGAGGACTCAGTCACGTGGCAAGTCAGGTGCAATATGCGAATGCCCACCAGCAAACCCTATTCCATCAACCTGCCTCGTCTTCATGATTATCTTGACTAGTTGGTAGCCGAGGGCTCTTGGATCAGGGCTATAGTAGTCTTTCAAGTAGCGTCTCCATGGCCTTGCAGTTCAGCATGTGGGTGACTGACACAAGAAGGCGACTATTCAAACCTCTGGCGGTAAACTGGTCCTGTTCCAGCGTGACACATGGCATCTATAAAGCTCCTTGAGAGATTCCATGCATGGTACGGCAGGAGAGCCATGTCTCAATGGAAAGAGTTGATTGTCTGGATTCGAGATTTATGAACTATACCATCTGGATCATAATGGGCGCTTTTTTGTCTCTACCCGCCTTGAGAATTTTGTAGCGGTAAAATCCTCGTCCAATTATATCAGGGAACAGCGTGCTGCAATCCAAATGAACTGGCCGAGGTATATCCCACGGGTACAATAACTTGCCGTCAAGATGAGAAATTGCCGAGGCTTGACTGATTGTGATGGCCTGGGCAGCAGCAGTGTATCCCCCAACTGCTCAACGGGTTTCTATCCATTCACCAACAAGTCGCTGCCGTTTGAAACTGCCACGACCCAAGACTGCCCGAGGAAATTCGGTCCAAGTGTCAATTCTTTACACCAAAGTACCAGAGCCTCGACTGCTGTAGCTTGTCTCATTTTCCCACATGTGGGCACGTCTCGTAGCTATACAAACAATGCGTACCGACGCGACAGTGGAATTGGCTTGGCCAAATCTACTGCTTCTGATAGAATCAAAGCCCTCAGACAAGAGAGATTCAAACAGCGGCTCATCACCTTCCTCGGTAGGCATTGACAGGTTCCCACTCCTCTCCTCAGTGTTCCCCCCTTGGACAGCATTCCTCCCGAGCTCGAACCGCAATCTTCCCCTCTCAAATCTGCATCCTATGCCTTGCAACGCCAACGGTGACCCGGCTCTTCGGTCCGTCGGCCGTCGGCCACCTGGGCTCAAGCCCCCCTCTCCTTTCCGCCCCCTCAAAATCCAGCCCAGCCTAGCCCAGCCCCCCTAGCCTTGCATGCTCGCAGAGTCAGGGCCCGCTGTGTATCGGACTCTTCTTTCGGACTCTTGAATTTTTTTTGTTTTATTTTTGTACGCTGTATCAGCGCCAAGGCGCGGCGGTGAAGGGCGGCCGACTGGAGTGGCCTTGTACACTTCATCTTGTTGCCCGACGTTGCTCATCATAGCTGAAGCAAAATGGGCCGAGGTTTAGTTCATCATGGGGAGCTGTGCTTCTCCTCGTGCTTGCTGTTCTTATCGCCTGCCACGTAGTGTTGCATGTCGAGATAACCAGAGGTCATGGGGGAATAATCCGTCACTTATTTCATGCACAAGTTGTTGGCACAAGTCAACACAAGTGGGTGTAGGTAGTTGCTCGCACTAGTCTATGCAGTCTTTCTTCTTTTTGTATACACCCCCTGCCCCGCCCCTTGAAAAAGAAGCCTGTGCACTAGAGCGGTGTGCAGCTTGCAGTTGTAATCAAGGTCAAGGTCGCATGAACCGCTGCCGCCATCGGCCATCATCATGATGCAGCCTCGTAGCCCCTTGCGCCTTGTTGCCTTTTTCCATTGCCCTTGTAGATAGACAGCGTGGCAGCGGATGGCCTGCCACGTAGGGGGTGCCAAGTCCCAGTCGGCATGCGTCTCGACACCCCTTTTCCTCACAACTGCCATGCCTAGTGGCAAAGGTGGGAAAACATGAGGCGTTTTCCTAGTGCCTGCCAAAGCCTGGGGCATAGACATGGGGCTGGGGCTTTTTTTGGGGTGCATGTACAGGGCAGCGGGCGTGGTGGGACATGGATGCGACATGCAATCGTGCGTCCGTAGCAGTCGGCTGCACCAGGCAGAGGAATTAAAAGCCCGATCATGAAAGACAGCAAGGAAGTGGGCAGTGGAGATGCGGACTCGTGGACTCCATCGGTCGAGCGGTCGGTCGGCCGGCCGGTCAGAGACAAAGAGTGAGAGAGCGTGTCGAATGGGCTGCGGATGGGCCGCTTGTTGCATAGGCGTATGCGGATCTTGCCCGTACAAGGAGCGTCAATGCACGAGCGCTGCATGTACTTTCGTCTAGAACGCCACGCAGCCTTGCGTCTCAGCCTGTTGGCCAGGGTGCGCTTCACATGCGAAACTTGAACAAGTCAAGGCCTGTGGTGCCGACGTCGACCCGGAAGACGGCGCCTCCGTAGCGCCGGCTCAGGGCATTGGCGCCATCGTCGTCAGCAGCCGATGTAATGATGAGTTCGGTGCTTGCAAATTCAACACAGGTGATGTTGCGTGTCGGGAGCGTCACGACTCCAGTCACGCGGCCGCCGCTGTCAATCTTGAGGACACGGCCCTCGCCATACACAGCAGTCCAAATATTGCCGTCCACGTCGACGCGGAAGCCATCAGGCTCACCAGGCCCGTCATGCTGGTACAAGACACGCGGCTTCTGTAGCGCAGAAGCAGCCCATGAGGCCGAAGCATCATAGTCCCACGAACGGATCTGATGGGCGCGCGAGTCGGCAAAGTACATGACAGTGCCGTCGGGCGACCAGCCAACCGAATTTGGAATTGCAATGTTGGCGACAGCGACATCTGCCGCGGCCGTGGCAGAGAAGCGGAACAGTGATCCTGCAGCATATGGCGGTCAGTCACTCATGACAATAGACGGCCACATTGCTCAGCTACCCTCGGCTTGAACCTCTCCAAAGTCAAAGTCGGTCATGCTGCCGAGCCAGAAGCGCCCATTGCAATCAACAGCGCCGTCGTTGCTTCTCAGCCGCGCATTGTCTTGCTCGCCTGCTGCAAAACGAGACAACAGACGGCAGTGTCCCGAGCGCCGGTCCAGCACAGCGAGGCCTTGCTTGACGCCAACAACGATTTGCTCGCGCGGGTCAACTCCTTGAATATCTGCAGTAACGCTTGGACTAGTGGCGTCGACTTGTAGCACATGCAGCGACTCGGGTCCACCATGGAGCGACGCCGTGAGCAGTTGGCACTTTTTGATGTCGACAAAGCGAATCGAGTGAGTCTGTGACTCGTAAAAGGGCCCCTCTCCCAGGGCACAGTGAGGCTCCAGCCATGGCTGCGTGACGTTCCACTGGGCCACGGCTACGTGGGCCATTGTCATGTCTAGAGTTTGACGTGCGCGCAGACAAGGTATATGGAGATGTCGGAGGCGGATGAGGGCAGAGACAACAACAGGTGAGGTTACAACATGTGAGGTCAGTGAGGGGTAGCAGCAGCAGCAGCAGCAGCAGCAGTAGTAGTAGTAGTAGTAGTAGTAGTAGTAGTAGTAGCAGTAGTAGCAGCAGCAGTGGCACTAGTAAGTAGCACTAGTAGTAATAGCAGCAGCAATAGTAGCTTAATAGCAGCAGCAGCAGCAGCCGCAACGGCAATAGCAGCAACAGCAGAAGCAGTAGCAATAACAGTAGTTACAGCAATCGCAGTAGTAGCAGCAGCAGTGGCACTAGTAAGTAGCACTAGTAGTAATAGCAGCAGCAATAGTAGCTTAATAGCAGCAGCAGCAGCAGCCGCAACGGCAATAGCAGTAACAGCAGAAGCAGTAGCAATAACAATAGTCACAGCAATCGCAGTAGCAGTAGCAATAGCAGTAGTAGTAACAGTAGTAGCAGTAGTAGTAGCAGTAGCAGTGGCAGCAGCAGTGGCAGCAGTACTAGTGACAGTAGCAATGGCAGCAGTAAGTACTAGTAGTAGTTGCAGCAGTAGTACTAGTAGTAGTTGCAGCAAAGTGGAGAGTAGTGGGGTCAATGGTGTCTAGGTAGCGCCGTGAAAAGCCAATCACGAAAAACTAGATTGTGGCATAGGGCATTATTGGCCTTTTCTCTTTGAATCTCGCTACATGGCGATAA
This sequence comes from Ophiocordyceps australis, assembly GCA_002591415.1. Taxonomy (NCBI): domain Eukaryota; kingdom Fungi; phylum Ascomycota; class Sordariomycetes; order Hypocreales; family Ophiocordycipitaceae; genus Ophiocordyceps; species Ophiocordyceps australis. The sequence continues at coordinate 33,979 of NJET01000133.1, read as the reverse complement.
GGCCGTCGCTCATGCCGACAGGTGCAGTGGCTTCACGACCAGAGTCAAGATGGGCCCATGGCGCATACAAGGCGCTGCCTATCCACTTTTGTCCATATGCACACCTCTTGGGTCTGCCATGGCATGCACCATCCTTGCTCCCGTCTCAAGACTAGACTTGTTTATTTCAGTCCTTGACGGATGGCATTTCAAGGGTGCAGAGTCGGGACAGCCGCCCGCTGCTGAATGAGGCAAATCTGCCGGGCATGGTGTCGAGCAAGGGCTTGAGCAAACATGACGCCAACCCCAGACTGAGCAGATTGTCAGACTCGGTGGGCTTTGGCCGTTGATGAAACACGCCCTCTCTAATTTGCCTCTTTTGTATGTACATGTTGCAGGCTCAGTCAGACAAGCTGCTCCTTGCTCATTGACAAACACGATGCAAACTCGGGCTTCGCCTCAGGTGAGACGGCATGGCCCATGTATCTCTTGTCAGCCCAACGAGGTGACATGGTGCTCAACCTTCGGCAAACTGCCCCCCCCAGCCCCTTCTCGCCCTCGCCCTCCCTCTTGCTGCCCCCCCTCCATCAAGCAAAAAGCTGTGCTCGCGTCATCGGCTTCCCGCAGAACATGTCTGCACGCCCTCTCCGTCATCACTCGGAATAGAGGGCGAGCTGTCGACTTACCATGGGACATTCCGATGCCCACGAGGTCCATGTTGCCTCACGTGAGCCATGTCGGTAGCACCTGGCGAACCAGCCGAGACCTCGTCGACTTGACACTTGGCAGCGCCTCGCCAGCGTGCGCTTGTCGGGCGTGGACCTCTCGGGACGTGGACCTCTCGGGACGTGGACCTCTCAAAGCATGGACCTCTGAAAGCGTGGACCTCTCAGAGCGTGGACCTCGCTGCCGGCATCCGCAATGGACGTAGAGGCAGAGGGCCGGATGAGCGACTTGGACTGCTGTTTGCTGCCTGTTTCCTCTCCCCTCTCTCCTCTTCCCCGCTCCTGCTGCCGTCTGTAAACTCGACAGGCTTTGCTATACAGCTCTCACAAGCACAAGGTGCTTCTCTCTCTCCACAAGCTAGAAAAAAAAAGGGTCATGGATACATGCAAAGGTGCCGTCTCCTTTGCAAATGCCATTCGGGCTGATATCGGGCATCAATACACAAGTGCCAGTCCGACTCGCTGGCTGTGACCACGTTGCCGCTGATCTACTGCTGCTGCGCATGTACTGTATAAATACCTGCTCTATATGCCCCAGTCGACGAGTGATATCACGCACATGTGCTGCAGGCCAATGCTCAGCATTTGGCCTGAGCAGAGACGACTGCCAACTCAACCACTTGTGTCTGTGGGGCTTCAGCTTGTTGTACTCATCGGGTTCTCGCCTGACATCCCCCGCATGAACCTGGATACGATGACTGACACCGGGCTCGGCCCCAGCTCGATGGGCCTCTAGCTGCAGATGCAATGCATGCCATACGGCACCTTGGAATCCGGTCTGCATCTGCCGTGCTGAGTGAGCTCTTGCCGTCTCGTCGTCTGACTCTGCTGCTTCTGCTTCCGCCTGGCCTATGCTTGGACACAAGGTCCGTCACTTCTTGTCTTACCCCCTCTCCCATGTCTTTGTCCATGTTGAGACGCACCTCTGGACAGAAGGCAACCTGACCAGCCAAAAAGCCGTCACCTGGTTCTCGGGTGAAATGTGGCTTGGAAGCTGTCATGAGCTTCCAAAGCAGATGCGCTCATGCATCTTTGCTACCAGACGGCCGGCAGATCCATGCTCATGGACATAAAGGGGGCCCCGGAGCAAAGGTAGCATCACGTCAAACCCACTTGTCTGCTCTCGTCATGTACATTACATACATACATACATACATGACCATCCATTCATGTACAGGGACCGAGGATGACAAAGTGGGTCACGGGGGCCTCCTCAGCGTGGTTTGTGTCCCTCTTGGGGGATCTTCACTCTAATCTCAGACCAATCTGCAACTGCGTCACATCTTGCCTAGGCATGCAGCCATGCGCCTACCTGCAGGCCGGCCGATTCGGGAGAGAGGTGACGGGGTTTGGATCGAGCTATGCGTTTTGCTAGATCCCGAGAGCCGTCTCCCGCCTTTGGGAGCGCCATGGCAGCACTGTCGCCCTCGTGTCTTTGTCGACTCTTGGGCAGCTATGTCCCTGATGCTAGAAAAACAGATAGCGCCAAAAGCTGTGCCGACTTTGTGCGCGGGGCACGCCAGCTTCATTATCGCTCAATCATGACGCATGGGCTGTGGCTTCTTTCTTCCCGTACCGTGTGACGGCAGAAGTGCCACGATGCCAAGTAAGCCCAAAGAGGCACTGGCCCCCTGCTCGTCGCCCGACTTTCCTCATTTCGCCGTCTCATTTCCTCGCTCCTTGGTCGGCAGCTTGTGTGTAGCGAAGACCGCCCGCGCTTATCCCAATCACCGTTTTGGCACCTCTTGTCCTCACCTATGCCCGTGGCAAGGCAGCAAGGCGAGGGCAGCCGTCTGTGGTGACTAGGCCAAGCAGCATCAAGGTCAAAAGGAAGCAAACACGGTCGAGTCTAGTGCATTCGTCAGTGTTTGACCTGAGCGTCACGAGGCCCGCCAGACGGACAAGACAATAGAGATAGCCCAGCCGGCTGTTATAGCTAGTGCCCCCGTTGCAAGTAGCTGCAGCGGCTCGACAAGCGTCTGACGCAAGCACTGTATAAAGGTAGAATTCTAACCACAGCGTCGGATCTAGCAACGGCTGCTAGGTATGCAATGGGGGCTGCAGGCCATCCACGTCCTTGCAGCCACCAGCTGTCAGGGGCAGGGCTCGGTAAGCCGGTCGTGCATGTTGTGAACCGTCCGCCCGCGGCGCTGGCCGGAGCGCTGTTTGCTCCAGGCCCATGTATGCCCGGATATCCTGCTGATGACGAGGCGCACTGTAGTGTACATTGTCCACGGGCACCAAGAGTACGAGTACAAGGCCCTGCGAGCGACAGGCAGACGCAACTTCTGTCATGTGATGGCAATGTATGGCGGAAGGCTGGCGAGCCATGCCGAGAAGTGGTGAATGACGGCGACGCAGCCACGGACCGGGCTACCGCCATGCGAAACACGTGGACTAACGTAGCAGCGGCGACAAGTCAAAACCGAACCGCCGAGCCATCGTTGCCTGTCTGGCGTGCGTGGTTGGCCTCGAAAGCGGGCCGAGGGCCCAACATGGAGCTGCGGAAACAACAACTGCGTCTTGACGCTTCATCCTGTGCCATTGTGCATTTGTACTGCCCTCAGTCTGCATGCTACCTAGTGCTACCACGACTGCTACTCCTCCTAGTAGGTAGTAGCCATTTCACTCGCTGCGTGGCACAAGGGCAACACGCCTGCGACCAGCGACGAGGCGTCCGAGTTGACAAGTGCACGGCGCCCTGCACGAGGCCTGCTCCACCCAGCAGCGGCCGGCGATTGAGTCGAGTGCTTTGTGCCATGTTGAGATGGAGCATGTCGAGGGCGACGAGGGCGACGAGGGCGACGAGCTTGGCCAGACGGCCCTGCTGACTTGCCCGAGCAAAGTGGCCCGCCCATTCGGGACAAGTACGAGTCAAGGTTGGCTGGGCGGCGATATCGTGACCTGCCTAATTTTGTTGTTTTGCAACAGTAGCGACTGCTACGCTGCGTCAAGCCAGGGCAAGGATTGGGGCCGTTTCTGACTCGATGGCAGCAGGAGCACAGACCTGACAGCTGTCCGGTCCAAAGTAGCCATGTACTTTACTGTACCTGGCTTCGGGCAGGCGCAGAAGCGACACTTGGCCGTACATGACGCGTCGGCAGTTGCCAGAAATCTCCGCCGTCAATGCCTCGTAGTTTCCACCTCTGGGCGGCAAGATTGGGCGGCACTGGGCAAGATGGCGATGGATTTAAGCAGGCGCGGCGCAGACCTTGGCGTCTTGCCCACGGCTTAGCATTGCCTTAGTATTGGCTTAGCATCGGGTACATTTCCGCCGAGTGGTTCCCCACGAAGCACTCGTGTATCCCCTGGTAATGGCAATTGGGCAAGGAGGCACGGTAATTCGATTTTGACCCCGGCATCAAGGTCCCAGAGAAGGAGGCAAAGAAGAGATTTGGAATTGGAGCAGAAGGCGCAGGGGCGGATCCATCTTGTGGAGAAGCAAGTCACCATCGTGCTGCCCATCATCTCTGTCCCGTCATCTCTGCCCCATCATCTGTGCCCTCAGCCTGGCCCCTCAGACTGGCCCCTCAGACCAGACTGCAGACTGGGACCAAGGTTGGCCGCCACTAGCTGTGGATTCAAATTGCAGGAAAACAAACAAAAAAAAAAGCAACGACAGATGATGAGCACTTCATCGACAGTCCCCGGTTTATTGCCCCATTGCCTCATTTCACAGCCATTCATGGTTCGTGCGAAGCAAAATAGAAGCTCTCGGAAAATTAAACGAGAAACGCCACGGCCGCCTTATCTTCTGCGTCATGAGGGACTTGGTTGGGCAGCGTGTCAACGCCTCAGCCCAGCATCATATCCGCTCTTCCCCCTAAGCCAAGGGCTTGTCAAGCTGCTTGCTAGACACAACCCCTCCCTCAAGGCCACGTCGCACCCCTGAGCAGAGGTGTAGGAGCTGCCTTTCTTGCACAGATGATGGCTCGTCGCTCATGACGCTCATCTCCGGTGTCATACATTATGTGTACAGGCATAACTGCTACGGTGCCAGCAAAGACGAGATTACCGCTGCCAGTCTCGACGTTGGGCTTCGGCTCAGGCTCGGCTTCGGGCTCACTCGAGTCTCAGGCTCCCCACGGCTCTCGCAGACGCATGACAGTGGTGCTCCAAGTCGCTTTGGCAAACTATTTCTGGCCTCTTCACCTTTGTTCCTTGACTAAGGAGCGGCAGACAGGGTCCCCAGAGCGTACAGGGATGTCCCACTCATCAAGCACGTTATTGCAGGTGAACGGACCCATCATGACCACCATTCGACTTTGAGAGGTACATGGGTCTGGGTACTTGGACACGTCTTGTCTCGGTGCGTTTGAGGCGCTCTGCGAGGGAAACCATGGCGGCCTCTGCACACACCCCTCCCTTTCTGCCTCTTCTTCTCCTCTCGACTCCCGATCTGCCCAAGGCTGGGGAGGTGCTGGGCCCACCTGACGTGATGGAAGCAGCTTTGTCTTTGTCAAGAGGCTGTTTCTGGACAAAATCAGACAGGTCTAGTGGCCTGTCTCATGAGGCCTAGAGTCTGTCGAGACTCATCCAACGGCAAGCTTAGCGAACCATGTTCTACAGACAGCAAATGTCCCATGTTGTATCAGCAATGTAAAGTGCTTTTTATTTGTGTGCCTCATTTGACATGTATGGGACGCCTCGTTGAGAGGCCGAGTTGGCCCGTCAGCCAGCCTCGACTGTCTCTTTGCTGTTTTTTTTTCCTCCCCTGCTGACGGCCGTGGTGGCCAAGTGCTTACCATGACGCTCTGCTGTCGAGTTGACCTTTGTGTTGATGTAGGGGGATTGATTTGTTTGGCGTGGCTGGCTGCGGCCGCGTGGCGACGAGGCCCAGGCGTATGAGTGCTTGAGGGGGGATGGATAATTGTGGCGGCATAGAGCACCATGTTGGAGCTCAATATCTCGGGTCAGACGAGCCGGGTAGTTGGAGAGAAAGCCTTTTGGTGGATCAAAGGGCCTAGGAAAGGCGATGGTGTGGCCAAGTTATCCAGCACGACAAGGACAAGAAGGGGCAAGGAGAGGCAAACCTGACCTCGACCGCCACGATGCGACCATTGGAGCTCTGCTGGCGGGCCGGGGGGGCGAGGCTTAGGACCGCGGAGCGCCATGATGACACCCCTGTTCTCACCCTGGCTTGCCGTACGAATACCTGAAAGCTGGCAGGTACATGGACAAGGTGGCCGGTGCAGCGCAAGTACCCGGATACAGTACAAAGTGTAGAGCGAGCTTGGAGAGTACTGATGCAGAGGTGGAATCGTCGACGAGTCTGCAAATAGCTGTCGACCCACGAGCCATTCAAAGGAACCCTGGGCCGTCTTGCTCCTTGGTCGGCGCGAGCCCAACATGGCCGGCGCACCCTTTCTCTCTGCCTCGGAGCTGTTCCCTGTAGGCGTCGTGTCCGCTTGACGACGCTTGTGCCCGTACCACACAACACATGCCTGTCAGTCGTCAGACTACCGGCCGCTTCTTTGACTTGGCGTGAACATCATAGCGGGGCTCAAGCCAGCAGGCCCGGCGCGGCGGAGCATGTCTGGCGCTGGCTGGCCTTGCTCACTATTGACACTTGCTCTGTGGCTGAACCCGGCTCGATCTTTCACTTTGCAGCTCGGCCTCAGCCCATTTATTGGTCCTTGTTGTTGTCGGCTGCCGTTGGGTTACAGCCCAGGCCTAGACAGCTAGTTGTTTCATTGGCAAGGAGGCTCACCCTCCCCTGAGTCCCTTCAGCCTTCAGCGTGCGCCTGCGTGCTCATAACAGCGTTTGCCTCCCGACGGTCTACCCCCTAGCCCACACCCCTCCATCTTGCATGCATATTGCGTTCAAGAATGTGCTTTTCGTACTACTATATACTCTGGAGCTACTGATACAGATACCCGACGTCAGACCAATCAACTGAGTGGCCTTGAGTCTGTTCCTTCTTGTCTCCCTGCTTGGTCGTGTCGGCCACGCCATTGCCGAGCATAATAGCTGGCCAAGCTGCGCTTCCGTGTCAGGGATTCGTCATTGAACAAAAAGCCCGATACTAGTCCTGGCTCGACCATCAGCTCCATTTGTCAGACAAAAATCGCGTCGACATTGCCTTTACTTGCTGCTGCCTCGAAAGCCACCAAAGACGCCTATTTCAGCACCTTTGAGGTGGAAAGCGTCTGGCGCCTCGGTCAAGTCGGTCAAGGCAAGCCAGTCTTCACTCCCCTTACCCCGAGTGGCTAGGACTGCGGGGGATTGATCCCAGCCGGTCCTTGGCTTGTCTCGTCAACCTGGCGCATTCATCGGCAAGCCTGTGGCAGCAGGCAACGCCTGCCCAAGACAGCCCCAAGTCCATCACGACTGAATTGAGCCTTTCTACGCGCCCCAACTCACCCCTGACACCATCGACACCGCCAACCAAGACTGGCAGCCCTTCTGTGGCATACTCGTTGAAGCACTTGGCTGGAGCGTTATCCATTGACGATTACAGAGTTCAATGTGCTGGTCCTAGAGGCCAAGCTTACGAAGGGGATCAGGTCTCGATGTCGCAGAGGGGGACTGCGACTCATCCTGGCTCTCGTCCGTCTTCAACATCCCCTGCCAGGCTCATTGAGCCGTCTCCTGGTCAGCCCGGCACCTTGCCCACTGTCGTCCATGGTCGTCCAGAGCTGGCGGATCAACAGCGCGATGGGAGAGGTGGAGGCAGCGAGCGGGCGCCCACCAGAGCACTCGACGTGCACAACATCCTCAACCCCCCCGACCAAAGCGTCTTTGGCATGGCCGACTCGTCGCCTTACCCCTACCAGGAAAGAGAGGCGTCGGCGCGGCCATATGGCGCCTCACAGCCATTCTTTGCCGGCCACACGAGGCCCGGATCGCACCCCGGCACGCCCCTTGAAAGCATGGTTCGGTTTGCCAGACGACAGTCGCCTGGCTTTTCCTACTCGCTTCGTCCGCTGGACGACTCGCGACAGCCGCGCAGCCCGAGGTTGGCGCCCCCATCGCATGTCATGGTTCAGGGGTTTCATCGTGAAGGGAGCATCTTGCCGCAGTCGCTGCCCTCGACTTCTTCTCCGCCGAGGCTGGCTCATGAACGAGAGTATTTGCGACAAATGGCTGCAATTCACCATAGCCCCAGACCTCTGGCAAGTCATGCACTGGCAGATACGCCCCCCAGATCGCTCACTCACTTGGCTACACATCATACGGAAGCGCCATTTATGCCCGCGTCGGGCTCGGCGCATCCAGGTAGGAGTCAGTCGCTACACTTGTCGCGGTCCCAGCCTGGAGCGACACTCAGCCGATCGCTATCAGCAGCTATCAGAGGGCCTGGAGATGCACCGTCTGGGTGGTCAGATGTCATGCGGCAATCTGTCATTGGGGCGTCGTTGCCAGGATCTGAGGGACAGCAGGCGTTTATGACGCTGCCAGGCAGCGATACGCCCATTCCCGTCCAAGTTGACTACTCGCAGGCGTCGCAAAAGGCCAATGAAAAGCGAAAACGAAACGCCAGTGCTTCAACACGACATCGCAAGAAGAAGAAGACTATGCAGGAGGAGAATATGAGGCAGCTTCAAGAACTCAAGGAAGAGCGACAACAAGTGGTGAAGAAGATGGATGAACTCAAGCTCCAGCGAGATTTTTACCGCGACGACCGCAATCGCCTAAGAGAGATAGTGGCCCGAACGGCAAGCATCCATCAGCATGCCACCAGTCCTCCGAGCCCATTGACAACGGCAATGGAGCCTTGGGCGGAGAGAAGCCCGGAGGGAACGCAGACATCGGAAGCGACGCCGACACAGGGCTACGCGAGCGATGTGGCCCCGGAGGAACAAGGACAGGCCAGGGGAGCAAACGATCGGCCCGAGCTCTCGGCTTCAGCTTTTGGCCCAGCGGGACGTGCTGCCAGCGGTCAGACCATGGGAGGTCCGCCCCGCCCACTGTCTTCAGCTTCATCGGCCAGCGGCGACAGGTTACCGCCATTGCGGGCCATTGAGGGTCCGTCTCCGGGCCAAAATGCCAGCATGAGACCAAATCAAGAATCTGGACAATGGCGGCCTGCTCAGCCGCCAAATTTTGAAATGGGATGGGCCACGGGGCCCAGAAGGTCGTTTGATGGCGGTAACCAGAGCCAATGGAAGTAAAGAAGACGGCTGTGCTTATGGGTAGGGTCTGATTGCACAGACTGTTGTCAAGACCGTTTTGTTTGATCAATTCTGTACTGCAGGTGCTGACAGAGGCCTGTTACTGCGCACGCACCATTGTCAGGCAACTGACTTTGAGACTCTTGTTCTGCATTTATTACTGTCACATGCTCTCGTCGCTTGGCTTCCTCGGCTGTATGGCTTGCCGCTTTGACGGCCTAGAAGAGCAGAAGCTGGCCTTGGTATTGCATTTGGTCACTTGGACGGCGACACCAGGCCTGTATCTTGCTCACTGCTTGATTTGTTTCCCTCCTTCATTCTCCTTTTCTTCTTTTTTTCTTTGTTTTTTTTCTTTGAAATTGAATGTTTCAGCTTTCGATTTGACAGCGTTAAATTCTTGCGTTTACTATCTCTCTCTGCCCTTTTTTTTTAAAAAAAAAAACCCCTTGTATTGCATCTTCTATTATTAGTCTTGCTTGTTGCTCTTGGCTATGCAAGAGGACAATGCCGAGCAAGAACAGTGGCCAGCATTAGCTGGAGCGTCATGCCTGGAGGAAATACCCAAATGCGTTGCGTCGCGAAAGAGGCCATTCACATGGTGAGCGAGCCGGCTGCCGGCCGCGGACCAGAGTTTTGCATCTCTCTCTACCCCCCCCCTCCCCTTCTCCCACCCTCTCTTGTCCATTTCTCGTTTTCCTTGACGGGTGGTTTCCTCTGAGTTTATCATTATTGGAAATTTTGTTTTCCTGGTGTGTGTGTGTGTGTGTGTGTGTGTCAAAGGAGCGGCTTTTGTGTTGTCTTTGGTTATGCTCTGCGCAGTACTCGAAATTTGTTCTGCTTTGCCCCGTGATGGAGAGCAGAGGGACCTATTTTTTTTATTCCTCAAGGCAAGGGGTCCTTGAAGGCAAGGGGCGTTGAAAGTAGCAAACGCTGCCCTTTTCCTTGATTATTTCATGTGTAGTCCGTCGTCTGGTTTCCTGTATTCTTTTGCTCTCCCTCTCATCTCCCCCTTTATTGACACAGGACAGAGTGATAGACATTTATACATTGTTGCCCCCGGTGAAAATAGCACGGGAGAAGGCAAAAGAGGCGGAGTCGGGTTTTCTTTTTCCCCCGGACGGAGCAATCAATAATGTATTGCATCTTGACAAGACGAGAGGCGGCACCTCGTGCATGGGGGAAAAAAGAAGTGTGTTTTTTGTTTTTGCTTTTTTTTTCTCTTGAAGAAAGACTTTTAGAAATCATGGTGAATGAGTTGCTATTGAAATCCAAAGCCGTCGTGGTAGCAGTGCTCTGGTATAGCACCCTGGGCATCTTTGAAGGGAAGACGCTGCCCATTTTTTTACAATGCATCAATACAATAATAGCCCGTCGTCAAAGCTGTTACTTGTATACAACGACACCATGACGCTGCAAATCATTGACTCTGGGTTACTGGTCGTAACAGTTGCTTATAGGGTAGCGTGGCCTCGAGTCTGAGATTAGAGTGACAAATTCTCTTGGTTGCACTACACTCTGTCGAGACAAAAACCATAAAGAATCAATTATGCCTTCAACCCAATTGCTCCAGTCTTGGCCCTAGCACAGCCCTCGAGGCCCTAGACAGTAATGCTAACCCATTGCAATTGTATAGCCCAATATCGCTTTTTCTTTCCCTTTCAAAAAAAAAAAAATGCCGAGCCGACGCCTCTTGAATAAGTGAAAAAGAAAAAACATCAATCGCTTCACCCTCTCTATTGGCCCGACATTTTGCGGCGCTGGAGTCAATCATTCCTACCGAGACTTTAACAAGCCCTGCAAATACATGGCAAAGGCCTTCTTGTCCGTCGACGACGTCAAACAAGTCAGAAACTCGTCTTGGTCAATGCCAGAGTTGGCCAAGAAGCCATTGCGAAGCTCCTGAATCAGTATGTCGCCAGTCTTGGTGTAAATTATTTGCTCCAGGTTTGCAATCTCTGTCAATATCTGCTTCATTTGCGCGTCCTGCCAGGGCTTGAATCCAGTATTGCGCATAACCTCCCAGCAGACAGTGTGGAAGCGTTCAATCATGAAGCGGTCAAAGCCAGGAATAATAGGACAGGGTTCGCGAGTCGGAGCGCTGGGGCTCTCTGCAATCGTCGCCACGTCTGCACCCCCCCAAATCACCGCGATGCGTGACATGAGGGTAAAAGCCAGCCTACTGGGCCCAACGTTGCCGTCCAACGTCTTGGCAAGCTCCGTAATCGAGACAATTAGAGGCTCAAAGAAGCCCTGATTTGCTTCGCTAATTAATACTCCCTCGAGTCCATTGTTGAGGATAATCTGTAGAAACGAAAGGTATTCTCTTCGAAGCTCGGCCAGCTGAATCTCGTCATCTGTTCCTGCTATAGGCTCTCCCAAGCCGGCAAATATGCGCTGGAGAAGCGGCGTGAGCAGCAGATTAAGCACTTCGTATATCTCAGACTTGAACCCAAAGACAACCTGATCCAACAGGCGCAAAAACATGGCCATTTCGTCTTTTGAGGAACTCTGCGACAGCAAGCCCTCGATCCACTGTGGAAGCTGCGGAAGCACTGCCACGCCCAAGACACCCAACAGCTTTGAAAACGACGAGCGACAGGCGGGCCGAATCTCGGGCGAAGAATTGAGCTGATTCAAGGCAATCAAGATGGCCTCGGCTGCGCGCGAGAACTCGTCAGAGACAGCCTTTGCAGGCAGTGCGTGTTGACTTGTCGACCCAGACGTCCAGCCAGAGAATCCGTGTGCCAGTGTCCCCAGTGCCTGGACAATATGATGAACCTGCAGCACGGCCTGGGCATCTCCCGATTTTGCTCGCGGAAGATTTGCTTCCATGTCTTGAAACAAGGGATCCATGACTGACCGCGCGTACAGTGCCTGCTTTTCAGGCGGCGTGCTCTGGTTGGATGAGATGCATCCAATCGCCTCAAACAGATAAAGCTGGCTCGTGAATAGTGCATCTGCCGAATGATCAGACTCGTCCGACGACATGTCGTCGTCGGCATCGTCACTCGGAATCACAGCCTTGATGGGCAGCAGATCTGCAATCGACCGAATCACCCTATCCGCCACGTCTCCCAGCCTTGTACGCAACTGCTTAATGAGGCGGTGAAAGAGATACCACGAGCGGGTCCTGACTCGTACATGATGATGGTGTACGAGATTGACGAAGCTCTCTAGGACTTGTGGAATATACTCGGGGTGGTTCTCGAAGACGACACAATAGCGAACGCATATTTCCATATATTGTAGCACAATGGCGGGATGACCAAAGCTTGCTATGCCTAAACAGACAGATATATCAGCCTTTCTGTAGCCAGCCTAGTGGTAGCCAGGAGTTTTTTTTTTCAAGACTCACCACACTGAATCATCTTTTCCATCATGACAACAAGTCTTTCCAAAGCCTCAGTAGACGGCTGGTTCTTAGTGCCGATGCCGTGATTGGGTAGAGCAAGTTCTCCAAACAGATAGATTTCGTGCATGGCAAGGTCGAGATCGCGCCAATCCATTTCCTTATTTTGCAGGCCCATGTCCTGGTATCTCTGGAACGTTGTTGAGACCAGGTTGCTCAGCATGTCCATATAGAGAGGCTGGTCAATAGCAGCAATCGTCTTCTGAAGATTTTGTAGCTTCCTCCTCAGGTCCTGAAATTCAGCTTCGTCTGTCTGCTCGTCTTCGTTGCCCCAATCCATCGTCTCGTCAAAGCGCATCTTGCGAACAATAGTGTCGAGTATGGGGGGAAGCATACTCGCGTAAGATTGAGGCAGCTGTCCCAACTTTCTCAAGAATGTAAGGAGGTCGGTAAGAGCTGGAATAACAGTCGAGCAAACCTCGTCATATTCGTCTGACAGGAAGCGCAAGAGAAAGGGAAGAAAGTCGTCCAAGTGCTGCTTGGCTCGAGCATGCACATCATCGCCAGCTTGGCCATCGTCAAGGGCCCTAACAATGTCTGACATGGCCATATTGACCAGCTTAGCTACCACCTCGGCCAAGTCGGTGCCATATTGTGGCGTTCTTTTAAAGGCATTCAAAGGAGGACTGACGAGAAGCTGTGCTACTATTTCTCTCAAGTTGAGAAATGATAGAAGCTCCATCTTGTCGGCCGACCTCATCTTTTTGCCGCATATTTCCGTCAAGGTGTCAATGGCAGTATCCCGAACTTTATCCTCGCCCCCTTGACTGGAACGACCAATAATGGGCAGTAAATGACTGAGCATATCCTGAGTGACAATAAGGGATATGTCGATCCAGCTGACCCACTTGGCGATGACCTTGAGGATGAGTTCAAGCACAACATCATTGCTCGAGTATTGTAGGAGCAACTGCCTCCAGGTCTGGGAAACTTTGTGCATGTCTCGAGCACGAACAAGATCCTTGAGCTCAGTTTTGCGTTTAGGCTCGCTGCCATCTCTAACTAGCAGCATGTCGGCAATTTCGTCGTGTATCGAAGAGAGAATTCGGAGGTAAAGGAGAACACCGGCCGGGTTTGCCGTGTTTCCCGGTATGCCAGTAAGCTCCCAAAAATCATCGAGGAAGCTTTCCCAGCCCTGTTCGTAGAGGAAGACAAAAAGATAGGTCAAAGTCTGCGTGAGTTTGTTCTGTAGGGGCACAGAATCAGGATCTCGCTGCGCTTCTGGGCCATAGCCTTGGCGGACATATTGGAAAAAGGTATATTTGAGATAGGCCAAGCTTTCGGCGTCGAGACCCTGAGTATGGACAGCATAATTGACCACTTCTAGACACACCATACGCGCCACTTCAGATGCTGCTGCGCTTCTCGAGAAGAGTTGGGTGCACGTCTGCCAGCCTGTAGGGTCGGCCCGCAACTGATTAAGAAAGTCAAAGGCCTGTAGCTGAAGCCCCTGGTCGGCACCCGGGTTGGACAGTATGTTTACGGCATTTTCGACCTGATGCAGCGTCAGTCAGCACAAGCATGGGGCGAGATTGGGAGCAAGACGGCTGCCAACCTGAGCTTCCATGCTCAATGGATAACTGGCACGAGGCCGGGCGCAGTCGCCGAGGAGGTGAGTCTAAGAGGGAGAGCAAAGGGCCGAATACGTCTGCTTGTTATAATGAAGAAGAGACGGAATGCAGCATAACTGTCAGGCGGTAAAGCTACCGTGGAGTCATGCCTGGCCTGTGAGATGACCAAGTGACCAAAGAAAAGCAAGAAGCGGGGAGACGCGGCTGGCGAAGCAACCAACGAGACTGACGTGGCGGGTGCCGAGGTGGCAGGCACTGTGTAGAGGTCAAGAGGCGTGGGCAGGCTTGAGCGTGGGCTCAAAGTGCAAGTAAGCCAAGCAGGTAGTCAACAATGCCCGAGATAGAAGCCGTGAAGCTCGTCTGAACTTGCTCTAGAATGTGGGGATGAGGCGTGGTAGTAGCTATCTTGGCCGTCTCTATTTTTTGCCAGTCTCTTCGGAGCAGCATTTTTCCTGCGACTCCACCTACCTAGTACTCTAGGTGCCTTTGTTGGTGGGTGAACCTCGGGAATAGTGGGTTGGCTGCAAACGAATTGCTCACAATGGCTACTACTGGGTGTGTACAGGGTAAGCAGGTTGGAGGCAAGGACAAGCTGCCAAGGAGAAGCGCTCAAGCAGATGGATGCCATGGCTGTGGACGCCGGCTCCCGCATGCTGGCTCTGATGCTGCTGTATGATGAGTATTGCTTGACGAGCAGAGACACCACCAAGAATGGCTAATCCATGGCTGATGAGATTGGGGTGCTTTTAATAGAATCGTAGATGAAACAAACAAAAACCTGGTGCTTAATATTGGACACAGCAGATGGGTTAATGCGAAAAAACAGATGAGATGCAATCAAGCAAACTGGGCGCATCAGTGTCTCCTGTTTCACCAGTTATGGAGTCATGGGGTAAATGTCGACCTTTTTGCCTTGGAGAAGCAAGCCTCTTGTTTCTGAGGCTGAAACAGGTGACGTACTGCTGACGAGCCACTGGACCAGCCGTCGACACAGCCTCAACACGACTATCTCGGGCCCGCAGCCTAGGTAGAAAATAACCAGGCAGACGGGACGAGGAGAGGAGCAATGACACAGTTGCCCGTACGGTAAATGACAGCACAGGCAGCCAGTATTGCGATGTACAGTGCACATGCATTAGACTGCAGTAATGGCTTGTTTGATTTTTGCCAGGGGGCTTCAATGGTGCGCACAACAGACAGGCTGGCTGCATTGTCCAACAAAATCAACCAACTGAGCTTGCGCCTCTTTTGCAGGGCGAGATTGGTCTCGCCTGCTTCTCTGGTCCCTGCATTAGCGCCAACGTGCAGCAATCGAGTTTGGCCCGAAGCTGTTTCGTCTTGAGTCCTTTGTAAATGAAACGAGCCACGAGTATGCATACTAGTATCAAGGCCCGCAGTCGTTGGTGCCAATGACTGACGCCCCCGGGTTACGCGCGCCACTAAAACTAGTAGTAGTAGTACTAGTGGCACTGCAAGGCGCTTATCCCTACTACCCACTGCTGCCATGACTGCTGCCACTGCCATGACTGCTGCCACTGCCAGCAGGCTACTTGCCGCTACCAGCAGGCTAGAAGCATTGCTAGCAGGCTGCTACTGCTAGCATCAAGACTTGGACTCTTTTTTAGAGCTCCTTTTCCAAGCCCCCAAAAACATGTTTGCTTGGTCAAGGCGCCGTCAGCATGCCCACCTTGGCCTCGTGTCCAATGGATGCCGCCACCATGTCCCTATTCCGCAGCAGACAAAACAAGCACGGCCAGTGATCCCTGCGACGGACCGCCTTTTCCACCCACAATGAAGCGCTTTCCTTGCTACCTTGGCCCATGGGTCGTCATGGCGGCGCAGTTTAAAAATAAAGGGCAAAGAGGGGTGGCTTTGATTAAAGCAGCAAGATTGCTTCAATATTGGCCCGCCCACGACGTTTGTCAAGTCGCGACAGCAAAGGCAAAGCAGCCAAGACGGGAGATGCGAGCCCTCCCCAGACGGTCGGCACTGTGCAGCGGGCCAGGCCAAAAAGACAGCCATGGGCTCTGTGCAGGGGCTTGGGCGATCCGTGAGCCCGCTTCTCCACACCACCCGAGATGGAGGGGCGGGCACGCGCCAATCGTCTCTTGTGTTGCACCCATCAAGGAAATCTTGCAGCGGCCCCCTGACTTGCACAACTTGGTTGGGAGGCGAGCAATTTCCCGGGGCCCGAACGAGGGCTAACAACGATGCATGGGATGCATGGCACAGAGACAACTGGCTGTCCGCATCAGGGGAGACGTTTGCTTGCTCTGGTATTTAACACGCCGCCCTCGACCCCCTAGGCCTCCCTTTTCTTCTGCCTCGTCTTGAGTCTGCCAAGCCCTTTTTTACAAGCATTTGACTTTGGTCGTCCATTCATTTTTTTAATACTACTATTCACCAAGACATTTACTGCCAGCAAGCTCTCTTCAATTTCCTAAACTCGTCAAGATGCGTTTCTCTACTCTTGCTGTCATGGCCGGCTCGGCACTGGCCACAGATGCCGGCCTGTCTACCGACTACCAGACACATCTCATCACCATCACGGCCTGCCCCCCTTCAGTCACCAACTGCCCCGCGCGGTCCATGACGAGCAGCGTCATCACGAGCATCCTGTCAGAGTCTGCGTCAACGGCCTACAGCACAAAGGTGCACACCATTACGTCGTGTGCGCCCGATGTGACCGACTGCCCGGCCCACAGCACCGTCATGTCTACCCAGACCTATCCCGTGTCGATTCCCACCATGCCTGCCGGCCCTCCCAGCAGCATGCTCTACCCCAGCCCCAGCAGCAACAAGACCAATGTTGGTCCATCTGCGGTTCCCTCTGGCCCGGTCGGTGGCAACTCGCCCGAAGCCAGCGAGCCTGTTGAGACTGAGCCCGTCGAGACTGAGCCCGTCGAGACGGAGCCTGTTGAGACGGAGCCCAGCCAGTCTACTGAGACGCAGGCTCCCGTCTGCCAGGGCTCCTCTGTGACAGCCATCACCAAGAGCTACACAACTGTCTTGACGTCGGTCGAGTACTCTACCATTGAGGCTCCCTGTGCCACGGGTGTTCCTCCTCAGGGCCCCAGCGGTACCGTTAGCGTTCCTGTCGTAACACCGCCCGTCCCCACCCAGGCTATCCCTCCTCCTGGCGGTAACAACACGTGAGTTTCAGCCCATGGTAGCCGAGTGCACGTTGCTGTCACTTTTACTGACTTGGACGCGTGCAGTATCCCTCCTCCCATTACTGCTGGTGCCTCGTCAGTGGCTGGCTCTGTCCTGTTTGCTGCTGGTGCCGGTCTGGTTGCCGTCATGTTGGCTTAAACAAATTCACTTCTTTCTTGGATACCTTGAAGTCCTGGTGGATAGGGCGACAAGTTTATAACGTAGAGTATTTTCTAGACAAGCCGTGGCATTTATGCGGTAGACGCGCATACACTACACGACTGAGCTTAGACAGCTTAGATATTGCAAACAAGAACAATTCATGACAATGGCCAAAAGTAGATGTTGGTGGAGGTGAGATGGATGCAATGCAAACACATGGACGGCCCAAGGGGATGCGACTGGAGAGAGTAGATGTGACCAAGTCTCTCTTGACGTTGCAACTTGAGAGTGGAACGTGAGAGGCTGAAGGCATCCAAAAGAGGCAATTGTCGAGAGTGCCCCGCGCCAAGAAAAGGAAGGAGACGCTGTGGCTTGTCTCGGCCTGGATAGCAGGCGACCCCGCAGAATACGCGGCAGGGAAGAAGCTTGAAGATTTTTATTTCTTATTGGCAAAAGAGCTTGGGGAAAAAAAGGAAAAAAAAAACGGACGGATAATCAAATCTGATGGGCAACCGAGGCGACGCACCCCAGAGGCTTAACCCTCAACGACCTGCAAAGCCGGTTTCCCGTTGGCTTTTGGGTTTTATAAGTGGCTCGAGGTACCCGAGGTACCGACAACGCGGGGAAGCTGCCAAAAAATGACTTGTAGTCGAGAGCAAGGCGCGGCGCGACGAGGCAGGCTAGCCCGGAAGAGGCAAAACGTAAATAAACGGGACAAGAGCAGCAGTTGACTAGGTCAAAAAAAAGGAGCTGTCGCGTCGGTGGAGACTCTAGACGAGCAACACGGCAATTGCGCGTCGCTGGAACGAAGAAAGATTTAGCAGGCGCGGCTTCACTGTTTTACCTGTGACGACGCGTCGATGCCTATTCGTAGTATAAAGAAGATTGATGTATGTGCTCTTCTTTTTTTCCCTTCTCTTCTTGTGAAGCAAAAAAAAAAATGGGCGTCGTCGGCTTCTTATGCAGAGATGCGCATTGACCTAATACTTTGACAAGAAGCAAAACAACTAGGACGTGGCCAAGTTGCATTGTGACAAAGACTTGCTGCACCTCTTGGGCCGCGCCGCGCACACAGCGTTGCAGAAGAAGCGCCCCTCTCTCCAGAAAAAAAAAAGACAAGATAAAAAAAAAAAGCAGACTTTTCAAACAGCCATGCCTCCTGCGCCGCGCCCTGTGCTCGCACCGCGCGATGCCAACGCGACGTCTCAGAAGCGCCATGCCGATCACGACGACGACGACGACGCCGGCACTGCTGCGAAAAAGTCGCGTCGTGGCTCCGTGGTAACTCCCGCTGCTCTGTCTTGTTATTCATGGCATCTCAACTGACGCGGCGGTAGAGCTCGGAGCAGAAACATTCTTCTCAGCCATTGTCTGCCCAGCATACCGAATCTGCGTCGAGGCGCCTTACCCGCCAAGTATTATCCCACCCCCCCTTCCTCCCAAGTCTTCTCTTCTCTACGCGAGGCACCGCTCGACAGCTTTACGCGTTTACACCACTCGAGCCCTCTACTGACCCAAACACCAGAAGATTGAGCTCCTTCGTCTGCGCCTCGCTCTGGCAAACTACAAGGTCCGCACAGGACAGGAATCGCTCCCTCTTGAACGTCTGGAGAGCCTCCCCCTTCCGGGCTCAAAGCCACGCTCCCAAGCCTCTGCCGCGCGCCAGCCCTCTCTCGTCGAGCCAGCGCCCTCTTGTCAAGCTTCGGCAGACCATGATGCCGCTGCCAAGAAGCAACTCTTGACACACCACCGCGACGCCAATGTGGATGCCTCGTGGCTGCAAAAAGATTTGCCGGAATTACAAGCCAACCCAAATGTCCCGTCTCTACAAGACGACGCGGAGCTGCCGCTGCCAAACGAGCTGCAAAAAGACGACGCGCCCTCCAAGGTCTCCATTTCTTTAGAGGACGCCAGCCCAGACACTTGGCAGCAAAATACCCCGTCTTGCGACCCCTTGGACACGGCCCCGTCCTCACAAAACGATGCCCGTGTGCATCACGACTCTTCTCCCTCGCCTCCCCAGAATGACTTGCACTGCTTGGAGCAAAGCCCCTCTCTACACCTCCAACCCCCCAATGCCGACTCTGCTCCCACAGAGCCTTGCCCTCTGCCAAGCCTCTTGCCAAGCGACACGTCTCACGAGAGCCCTTCGCGTCGAGGCGGCGCGGCCACCAGCTTGCTTTGGCTCGCCCGCGGTGGCGACTCTTGATCCACCTCTCTTCTTCTCCAATACTATATACGCTCTTGCTTTGCCATGTCCTCTTTTTTTTTTTTTGTTCTCATGGCAACGTTTGCAAGACTTGTCTTTTTTTTTAAAAAAAAAAAAAAGTCATTACGCTACAAGATTGGCCTTTACAAATGCAATACGCTACAAGACTTGCCCTTTACAATGCAATTACGCTACAAGACTTGCCCTTTACAAATGCAATTACGCTACAAGACTGGCCTTTACAAACTTCATCACGCTACAAGACTTGCCCTTTGCAAAAAATCAATTACGCTAAAAGACTTGCTTCCCCTTTGTCGTGACGCAAATCATGCCAAATGGCTACTTTTGACAAGCATTAGACTCGCATATACCCCAGTTTAGACGGCGACACCAAGGTAAATACAATACAAGTAGACTAGACGTTGCAGACTACTAGTACTAGTAGCTCAAAGGACTGCCGGCACTCTCTTCTCACCAACAAACTCCCTTCTCTCCACAAAAGCGTCGAGACACCAGAAGCTGCCAAGCGCCATGCCTGCCGTCGTCGTCGTCCCTTTTGTCCTTCTAGTCCACCACAATGGTTGGCTCTAGAGCGCCGTAGCTCTGGAAAAAGTGCGAAAGCAGCTTGCACGAATGCTCCACGTCGGCCACGCCGCCCGTCTCGCGAATGCTATGCATGCTCAGCTGCGGATTGCCCAAGTCTAGCGTGCGCATGCCCAGCCGCGCAGCCAGGCCCGGCCCAATGGTGCTGCCGCAGGACGCGCCGTTGCGCACCACAAAAAGCTGCAGCGGCACGCCTGCCCGTCGCGCGCACTCCTCCATGAGCACAATGCCGGGCGAGTTGGTGGCGTAGCGCTGGTTGGCATTGACTTTGATGACTGCGCCGCCATTCAGGGCTGCATGGTGCGCCGCCTCATACTTGCCCGTGTAGTTGGGATGCACTGCATGCGACATGTCAGCTGAAATGAGAAACGAGCGCGACAGCATCTGCTCATAGGCCGTTGAGCTGCCGCCATGCTGAGATTCAGAGAGACGGCGGAGGACGGCTGGCATGATATCCGAGTGTGCCCCCTGCGCCGACCCGGAGCCTATCTCCTCGTGATCAAAACAGCCAACCATGCGAATCGCGTCATCGCCCTCCAGCGACGAAGCATCCTCGAGCGACATCAACAGCCCCGTCACCCCACAGTACGTCATGCACAGATTGTCAAGACGGGGCGAGAAGATGAACTCGTCGCAAAGCCCGCCAATGCAGGCCTTTTGCGTGTCGTAGAGCAACAGCTCAAAGTCGACAATGGCCGACACGTCAATCTCGAGTTGCTCGGCCAGCACATCCAGCAAAGACGGATGGTGCCGCTCCGTCATCTTGGACAGGGGGGAAAAGTCATGGTCCGCCTTCTTGTCCTTGGCCCCACACTCTTGCTCTGCTGCAGGCTTGTTCAACTGCTTCGCCGCCAGCCCTGCAATGGGAACCAACTCTGTCTCCTTGTTAGGATCAAAGTTTGACTGGCGCGCCATGTGAATGGCCAGCGTGGGAATGCGCAGCAGCGGCTTATCCACCTTGATGAGGCGCTGCACCACAGACTTGTCAGACTGCCGCACCATGACACGGCCAGCAACGCTTAAATCGCGATCGAACCATGAGTACCATATGCCCCCGCCATATGTCTCCACGCCAACCTGAAGGTATCCCACATTGTCCCGCTTGGACACAGGCTTGAGGCGCAGGCAGGGCGAGTCGGTGTGCGCGCCCACAATGGCTACCGGATTTCCAGGACGCCACTTCCCACCAACCGCAAAGGCAACAATTGTCGATGTGTTGCGAGTCAAGTAGTACTTGCCGCCGGGCTCGATCTTTCCAGCCCAATCGTCTCGTTCACGGATGAGGGTAAAGCCGGCTTTTTCGAACCGTTCTGCTGCCGTTTGCACAGCATGGTGTGCTACATCATGAGGTAGTGTCAGCCATTTCTCTTTCTTTCCTCCCTCTTCTCCCGCTCTTCTCTCTTTACTCCCCCATGTGCCCGTATACAACGGTCAAGAGTTTAACGACTGCCAAAACAAGTCGCTAAAGGGGAGCGTACTCATAACATACGGGTAGGAGAGGCATTGACAAAGTCAACAAAGTCCACAGCAGCTGCTGGAGGCGCCATGGCGGCTGAAGAGGTGCAAAAGCAAGATGCTTGGTATGCAGAGGCTGAAACTCTCAACGAGAGACGACAAAGAAGCAAGCTTGTAGACGGCGAAACGGCTCGTCGAAGCATCAATCAAAGCCAACCTCGTAGACGGTCAAGCCCCTCGTCGCATCAACAGGTCCAAAAGGAGATCCAGGTCAATACTCTTTGTCTCAACAGAGAGAAGAAGAAGAAGGAAAATCTCGTCCAGACACGCCGTATCGGCAGGCTCTTTGAAAAAGTAAACAGGGCTAGATGAATGCCAAAAGGAAATTTTGCTTTCCCCCGTCGTCGCCTCGAATACGAGAAACCCCAGTCGTCGACTTAAGACTGCGGGGCTCCGAGCCAAGCCCTAACTCGCCCAACATCCCCCGCATTTTAGCCGGCAAATCACAAGCCAACCCAAGCAATGACATGCCGCCGGCCACTGACAGCTGCCCTTGCCGTCATGGAAGCCTCACAGAACATTGCGAAGGCCACATCCCTTGCAACACACATGTACTACTCTTGATACGATGCACCTCATCACTACATGCCTCTTATTGCATCAGAATGCAACCTAACCTGCTCGCAACCTACTAGTCTATATGCAGCTAAAACTGGCTACTACCTACTACTACTACTACTAGGTAGAAGAAAATACCCTTCCACTGCAAAACAACCAAGCACATCTTTGCTCAAGGTTCATCAGCTTCAGATAAAAATCAAGCTCGGCCTATCCTTGCGAGCCACCCACGCTCGTGTACCGACCAAGCATGCATTGCATTACCCTGCGCCCCGTCTCCAAGCATATAAAGCAACCCGCGCTAGAGATATCCTCCTAAAGATATACAAAAATTCGCATGCTGGCCAGTTCCCATGCAACACAACACCCGCTTTCCCTTGTTCCCCCTCAACGCCGCATCAAATTTTTTGCCACAATTGTCCTCCCCTTCCCCCCCCCCTCTATCTTGCGCACTGGCCTCATCGCAGTAATACCAACCGCCACATTTGACGACAACTGACTGCTCAAGCCGAAACCGTGCATCATAAAGATTGGGTATATATCCTGGAAAAAATAGGATTCACACCCGATATACTTGGGTATAAACAGCGACCGTGTCCCTTGACCTCATGAAAATGATTGAATCCCTCAAACCAGTCTTGGTCGCACCGTAGCTGTATCAAAATGACGTCATTTAGACACCGCGCCACACTCCAACCCTGGGAGAGGGTCAAATCAGCTGCACATTCGACAAGGCTCATGTCCATTCAACAGGCACATTCGATCTGCCCTCGGCGAGATCCGCCCATTCCGAATCAATCTTGACCTTGGGTGGCTCATGCAGAAGCACCGGGTTGATAACACTAGGGCTGCTCTTGTCTTCTTCGCCATTCATCCAAAAGTAACTACTCATGTAGTAGTCGTCGATTGACTCAAACGTGGCGCAAAACGTCTCAACTTCGCCGCCAGCATTGTCTGGGAAATCGCTCGTCGGCTCGCTGGCCCCGCTGTCCTTGCTCGACTCGGGCGTTTCCGTGGGCGAGGATGTCTTGAACATGAAGGCTTCAGAAACCATGTTTGGAAGCCCGATGCCGTGTTCCCAGCCCAGGTTGGCAATAAAAGACGGCGCGTCAATGATGCACGTCGACCAAGGGTCGCCTCGCCCCGTGATTGCAAATCCTTCGCCAGCCTTGCCACTGCCCTGCTTGGAGGCACCGTCGTCTGCCTTGAGCAAGGCCTTGGCGTCGGCCGTCCTGCTTGCGGCGCTGCCAGCTCGTCTCATGGCAGCTCCCTGGGATGCTGGAGTGCCAGCAGTGTTGCCCGGCGTCCGCTCCTGTTTGGATGCCGACTTGCTCATGGCGGGCGCATTGTCCGAGCCGTCAATAGTCTTCTTGGGGCTTCCATCCATTTCTAATCCAAGAGCAAAGGCCAGCGCTTCCTTGGCAAACTCAAAAGGCTCTCTTCTCGGCCTCGCATGCTCCTGCTCGACATGTCTCTGCAAAAGCTGCTCCGTCGGGTATCGAGGCGGATACGCACTACATTCTGGGTCAGTGCAGACAAACAGCTGCTGCTGAGGTTCCGCTCGACGCATCTCGGGCGATGCAATCTTGGTAGTGCTCGGCGATGGCGTCGCGCCTTGCGTCTGCTGACCAACTGGCTGGCCGTCGCGCTTCTGCTTCTTTCGAGGCACCGGCAGCTGTAGGTTCATGTCCTTGGCCTTGCTCATGTAACTTGGGTTGCCATGAGGCGACGATGCTCCCAGAACAAAGGGTGGCTGGGTGGCAGTAGGAGCCGGAGGGACTTGATTCGTCTTGGCCGCCGACTTTTGCTGGCCCATCTTGTTGAGTGCTTGCGTATTCTTTTCCAGATTGGCAGCATTCAAGGGAGTCGTCTGGTTCGCCTGCGCCTGAGGCGGTGACTGCGCTTGTCCTTGTTGCGGCTGGTGCATTTGTGGCGCGCCCTGGTTCTGCTGCGAGGCCATTTGTCGTTGCTGCAGCTGGTTGTGCGTCGCACTAATGTCATTGTTTATGCTCTCAAGCATGCTGCGCGCCTGATCGATACCGGCATTTCGAATGTTGAGCTGGTCTTTGCACGGTTTCGAGGCATCATTGTTGACGAATTGACTCATAATTCGTGTGCGCTGCGCCTGCTATTAGCAAAGAAAAAAAAAACACATGTCCATGAAGCGCGTCTGCGGCAAGAGAAGACTCACAACTTTGAAAAACATGGAGGCTCGCGCCTCGTCCCTGGTAAGGGTGAACCACCGAACCAGTCTTTTGCCAGTCGCCAACATCTCGGGAACAAAGCGCTTCAGGTTGGCGCATGTTTCATTGTACTCTTGTTGGCTCATTTGAATGGGAGCTGGCGGCTCCTGAGCATACATTTGCTGCAGCTCATGCGAGATTTGCTTGATACGGTTCATGGCACTCATCCACGCATCATATTTTGCGCGCTGCTCCGGATTCATGTCATTGAGGTTGATGTTGCTTAGGCCCTGAGGTGTCATGGTGCCTGTTGGCCTTGGTACCTGCTGCGGCTGGCCGCCCTGAGCATTGGGTCTCGAGGGCCCCAAGTTGGACTGCGCCTGCTCGGTAGCCTCTTCTTCTTCTTCTGGGCTGCGACGCTTGACACCCTTGCTAGGCTGCGAGCGAGCCATCATGCGCGGCGTCCCCTTTGCCTGGCCAGCCTGGGGCTGCGACTGCTGCGACTTTTGGCTGCTCATTGGCATCGATGACTGGTTCATCATGTTTGGCGTGCCCTGCGGAGTGCGATGCTGCTGCATGGCTTGGTGTGAAGGCTGAGACTGCATTTGATGCGGAGGCGGCGTTGGCTGCATCTGTATGGGGCCCTGGCCACTGGGAATGTGGCCCTGCATGCCTTGCTGGCCATTGCCCTGTACCTGAGCCAAGCTTTGCGCCTGGGCCTGGGCCTGTGCTGCTTGTGCTTGCGCCGCTTGTGCTGCCTGGGCCTGGGCTGCCTGGGCCTGGGCTGCATGTGCCTGGGCTGCGTGTGCCCTCGCTTGAGCGGCTGCCTGGGCCTGGGCCTGTTGAGCCGCTGCTTGGGCCTGGGCTTGTTGAGCCGCTGCCTGGGCTTGGACATGGGGCTGGACCTGCATATGACCCTGCTGGGCCTGAGCCTGCTGCGACCTCAACTGCTGTTGCTGGAGCCACGTCTGTCTCTTCATGCCCAGCACCATGGTGCGCAATTGATCGTCGGGAACACTGGCAAGACTGGGCTTCTGTGTACGAACTTGCATCAGCTCTTGCGGCGTCACCTGAAGAACATGGGCCGGCAAATTAGCCATGGCCCGCTGCATGGCCAATTGCTGCTGCTGCTGCTGGTTAAGCATTGGGCCCGGCATGCCATTCATGACGGGGTTCTGTCCGGCTTGAGGCGTCATGGCAACACGCTTCTGCTGGTGCTGCAAAATCGTTTGAAACTGTCGCTGCTGCACATAGCCCAGTTGGCTTCTCGTTGCGGGAGGCAGCGCCGTGTTGTTTGACAACCACAGCTTCAAATCCCTCCATCTCTTGACCTCGGGGGGCACCTGGCCAATCTGCGCCAAGACGGCCTGGGGCAGTTCCATCTGATCCATTTGTTCCATCATCATTTGTGCCTGTGGAGTAGGTATGGTCATTCTCTGCATCTGCAGTTGCTGCTGCTGGCTAACATGGCTCTGAGCCCCGGCAGCCTGTTGCTGTTGCTGCTGCGCCTGCACCTGAGCCTGCTGTTGCGGCGGCATCCCTTGCGGGCCTGGGCTGCCGCTCATGTTCATTCCAACCGGCATGCCAAACTGACTGGGCGGTCGGTTCTGCTGGTTCATTTGCGGACCGTTCATGGCCATTTGATCGGGGCGTACCTGCATTCTGCGCACAGCTTCGTTCCATTTATCCGGCGGTATTGACTGAAGAGCCTGTTTCTGGTCAGGGGGTATGTTGGCCATCATGGCGTTGTAGGCCTGGTTGTTTGGTCGATGAATGCCCTGGTTGAAGCGCTGGTCGCCAAACTGCACACCCGACTGGTTTATTGCAGAGGTTCCCATCGATCCCATACCACTCGGCGGACGAGATATCGGCGTATTCAAAGTGTTCATGGCGGGGCTCTGAGCCGGGGGCGCACCTACTGCCATGGTGTTTTGGCCCTGCATCTGCTTCATTTGCTGTTGAAGCTGCGCCTGTGACTGCGCCTGGTTCATCTTCATTTGCTGCTGCAAACCAACGCCTTGCCGAGGCCCCTGTTGCTGCTGTTGCTGTTGTGCCATTTGTTGTTGGCCTTGTTGCTGCTGCGGCCTCGGGGTCTGGACTGACCCTTGGGGGCCCGTCATGTTATGGCCACCAGGTTGTGGCGTTGCGTTGCGTGGACCTCCGCTGCTGGCCGGCACAACCATTTGACCAGCCTTTTGTGCAATGAGGCCATTCATTTGTTGATCCTTGATGCTCTCCATATTGGGTGTAAATTGCGAAAAATCCCCTGCTTGTCCTGTGGCCATCATGTTGGAGCGTTGTTGCAGAGACTGTTGACTATGTTGTTGTTGCATCATGGCAGCTTGAGCAGCAGCAGCAGCATTCGGCGGCTGAGCGTTTGCTTGCTGCTGCTGTTGCGTCTGTTGTTGTTGTTGTTGCTGCTGCTGCTGCTGCTGCTGCTGTTGTTGTTGTTGTTGTTGCTGTTGTTGTTGCTGCTGCTGCTGTTGTTGTTGTTGCTGTTGCTGCTGCTGCTGCTGCTGTTGTTGTTGTTGCTGCTGCTGCTGCTGCTGCTGTTGTTGTTGTTGTTGTTGTTGCTGCTGCTGCTGCTGCTGTTGTTGTTGTTGCTGCTGCTGCTGCTGTTGTTGTTGTTGCTGCTGCATGCGCGTCATATTGGACTTGAGTAGACTAAAGGCTTGAGATCGAAAGTATATCATCATCGGATCCTTGCCTTGACTTTGGAGATCAGCGAGCTGTTGAGAAGAGAGTTTGCTTCGCACTTGGCCCCGAGCTTGCTCCTTTTGCTGCTCAGTAGCTGTAGAGCACATCTTGTTGGCAAGTTCAAACACCTTGGCCTTGTCAGCAGGCGCGAGCCTAGCCATTTCGTTAATTATATTTATTGGCTGTCGATTATGGGCACCAGGCATGCCCATGACTTGTTGATTTTGGGCCATGGCGCCACGTCCAGCCTGCATAGCCATGGCCATATTCATGCCCATATTTACCGATGGCGGAGCTGGGGGTAATGCTGAGTGAGCTGCATGTGACATGGGTGACGATTGTACTGCGTGTGAAAGATGTTGGAAGTTTTGCTGGGGTGTTTGTGCCATACCACGGCCCATCTGGCCCTGCATTCCCATGGGCATGAAGCCTTGAGCCTGAGCCTGAGCCTGAGCCTGGGCCTGGGCCTGCTGAGCTTGAATTTGAGCATTGGCGTTGAGAGAATTTTGCAGGTTGGGCTCGTTGGCTTGACGCTTCTTGACGAACTCCAAAACCTTGTTTGCCATATTTTGTTCGTATACTTCCTACAGTGGCAAGTCAGCAAAGCGGGCAAATAATGATGGGGCAAGGCGTTAATGGTGCCATATCACGGTTAAACAACGAGGCGTCGTACCTTTGACGGTGACTTGTTATACATTTCGCGTTCAAAGTTGCACCCAAATTCGGCAGCACGCCCATCTCCAAGCCCAAAGGAAGCCAAACATATATTGGATATGCTGCCAAAAATTAGTAGTGCGCGCCATTTTCATGACAATGATGGCCGGGATATATGTGTATAGGCAAAAAGGTAGTGTGGGGTTTGACTTACAGATTCATAGCCTTGGAGAAGCGGTCCTTCATATCGTATTTTGCTTGCCATGTAAACCCGTTGGAGGGATGCATGCTGTGCGAGACACTAGTGAAGACTGCTTGTTGCAACTCAGGCATACCCATTTGGTTGCGCATGGGCTGAGACATCATCTGGCCATTTTGTTGCATATTGGCCGCCATGATGCGAATCTAGGGCTGGCTGGTTAATTGCGAGTCAAGTCGGAGAGCAAGACAAGAAAGAAAAGACGGGTGGCGGCGGTGGTAGCAGAGTGTTTGTGCAAGACGACTTGAGACGAAAACAAAGAAGAATGGGTCAAGGAGACAATGGCGAGAATAGCGGTATTCAAGGCGTGCTCCGTGAATAGGAGGCCACGAGCAGCCAGGAAAAGAAAGAGACTTTTTTTTTTTTGGAAAAAAAGAAAAAGTTCAAGCCCACTCGTCATCCATCAAGGGCTTTTAAACAATGGGCGCATAAAAAGGGGAGCCCACCCGGTCGAGGTTTGGAGTCTCTGGTCTGACTGGCAGAGCAGTAAAGTTTAAGCAGAGTGAAGGAGTAATCGCGACGCCGAGGGTGAGGAGGACAAGCGATGCCCGACGGGCCCACGTCAGAAGGAGATTGTGGAGTCGTGTGGCAAGGCAAAGTCGGCCAGAGAAGAGGGTGCAGCAAGACAAAAAGGCGGGTGTTGTGTGAGCGAAGACGAAGAGTGAGGCCTTAGCCACCTAGAGACGAGATTCGAAGTGGCACGGATGCGGGCCGGCAGCAGGACATGAGCGGCAGGCGACGTGATCAAAGTCTGGCCAGAGGGTAAACAGAATCAGGTAGGCAGAGGCGACGGCGGCCAGAGAGGGGCAAGAGGAAGCGCAGCGGCTCGGTGCGTCGAAATCGTGGATTTGGCCTGTACGAGGTCTTGGGTAGGCCGGACCTTGGTGGGCGGGCGGAGGCCGAACAAAAGGGTCGGATCGGATCGGCGGTATAGGAGAGGCACAACAAAAAAAACACAACGTGTCGATGCGCGGGACAAGAGTGCGCCAAGCAGACGCTCGACGAGGCCACGCGGTGGGCAAGAGAAGAACCAAGGGCAAGCGGCGCAAAAAGATGGGAGGAAGAGGAGGCAGGTTGGTGGGTGGGTGGCCGGGGAGGGAAAAGAGAGAGAAGAGGTGGGAAAGAAGGCGAGGGCGGGAGCGAGGACTGGAGCAGACAAGAGCGGAGCGCCCATGGCATGGGTGCAGATGGGTGACTGGGTGGATGGGTTTCTGCCAGCAACTAGCGCCAGCCAGCCCAGGCTTACTCTGGGACTCGAGGTACCAGCCTGGAGAGTGCTGTGGCACTAGCGCTCTTGTACCCGCTACCTGGCAGGGGTGCCGTCTAGAGTGGCGCAGCCCGCTGAGCAGCGCCCAGCAGCGCCCAGCAGCGCCCGCCGCGAGCCCGCGCACCACCCCGCCGCCCACTGGCCGGGCCTGGAGCTGGCGCGGGGGCAGCAGCACCTGCAAGTAGCGGGTACGGGCCGAGTCTTTAGCACGTACCAGCAGCTCTCGTAGTGCCCGTCGTGGCCAAGGGTTTCCGGCGTGCTGTGGTGCTGTGTGCCTGGTGCTTGTGCTGCCGCACCAGAGCCTAATTCCGTCGCCTCCGTTGTGCGGTTGGCTGAAACTGAGCGAGGTGGTGAGCAATGGGGTTCAAAGGGCATACAAAGCTCATCTCTTGCCATGTTGAGGTGGCAACCAGACGCCGCTGCGCCATAGCGTGCTGAAGCCAAGAATCCTGTCTACTATTTTGTCCCAGCCCCAAGACAAGCCAATTCACCCACTCCTTGTCTGCTCCCCCTCGTGCTTTTTTTTTTTTTTTGCCCCTCACCCTTCTCGCCCACACGCATGTGCGTGCATTGGCGAACAAGACGGCAGCCCGAGATGGACGTAAAGGTGGAGTCGGGAGCTGTCACATCAAGGTACCGACTATGAGCCTCGGGGGGGGGGAGGGGGAGGATGGAGACGAACCCATCTGTATAGCGCTTTGTATATTGTACAAGGCGCAACAGACGAGTTTGCAAGAAAGAAAAAAAAGAAAAAAAAAAGGAAAAAAGGAAAAACAGATTTAGACGAGGCAGCTGTTGTGGACAGCGAGGAGGGGTGGGAGTTGCTCGGCCACAGACATGAGCTATTACTAGCAAGTAGGTAACAAAGAATTGCGGCCTCTGTCAATCTACCCAGTCTCTACTCTTGTCCCAGAAATGGGCCAAAGGGCAGACAAGAAGCGCAGCGGCGGCAGGCAGCGGGGCGAAGAGACAATCAAAGATCGATGATGGATCATGGATGGGAGGGGCCAGCTCCCCTGAGCCCTGTTTCCGTCGACCTGAATTGTCAAAGGGCTTGGCCAACACAAGAGATGGGACAGGCAATTATCAAGTGTTTTGCAGGCTAGGCAAAGGGCAGCGTCCACCTTGTTTCCTCTTTTTTTTTTTTTTTTTTTTTCCCAACTAGCCACGTCGAGGCGGAGATTTATTGCAAATATTGGCAAAATGACGGCAAAGCCTCCTTCAGGTTGGCCCGTCGCCGGGATTGTCTAATAGCCTCCGCGATTGACACACTACCTATGGACAGATCTCGGAGCGGGCCTCTTGGCCGGGTATTGGAATGACATCGGCGAGTGGCAGCGCGGCGGCATCTTGCACGCAGCATGCCCTCAGCGACAAGCAAGTGCGCGCGGCACCACCAGGGACTGCCTCTGCAAAAGCCAGCGGCCACGACTTGCTTTGCCATGGCCAGTAAACCCTGATGACACTGACGCTGCTTCTGGCAAGTTCAAAGTCCAAGTGGGGCGGGGGCGCGTGAGCGCGTGGGCGCCTCATCGTGGATCAGCTTGAATCTTCCCGTGGCACGTCGGATATGTACCTGCCGGGTAGTGCACTAGCGACCGCGCCACTAGGCGGGGGCCCCGATGCAGTAACGCACAACAGCGAGGGTACGGCGGCAGTCGATGACCGGCGGCAGGGGTGTCCAGGTACCTATTATTTGCATGCCATCCAAGCAGCGCCCCCGTGATGCAGCTGGACGGCAGGCGCGGTGTGGGTGGTGAAGCTGATGATGGATGGGTTCCGGTTCCTCCTTCAATCTGCCAGCGCAAAAGCCTGTTGTCCTGGGCCTCTGCTGCCCTCATTCTCGCACCCTCACTCTTCTACGTACTCGCACCCTCACTCTTACACATAGTCGCACCCTCACTCTTACACATAGTCGCAAACTCTTTTTTTTTTTTTTTTTTTTTTTTCACACATCTTGGCCTGTGCACAGCCAGCGAGCCCTGCTCTTCCGCCACGGCCCAAGACTAAAAAACAAGAGGGACAAGGACAATCAAAGTGGGCGGAGCAGGCCAGAGGGGGCCATGAAATTTTTTGGTTTGCCACGAGACGATCCGATGCCAAATACCTCTCCCTTCCATTACCCACACAAGACAAGCTTTGCAAGCCATTGGCCGGCCCAAGTGCTGGACAGCGAGCAAGTCGCGGCAGCCGCTTCACCACAAGTCGTGGGCCTCCATGTCCAAGGCACATGACAAGATTTTGGATGGTCCGCCACCATGCACCCTCTGCGTCTCTAGGCTTTGCTCAGACGCGACACCCAGAGGCAAATCAGCAGCACGTTAAAGCAAAAGCGGACGCGGCGGCCGACAGCAGCACCTCCGACAGACAGCTGCGCCGGTGTAGAGCCTCTGGTCCCTGTAACACCCCTCCCCTCCCTTGCCGTTACCCATCTGGGATATTCCATGTCTGGCACGGCTCACCCACACAAGCCCCCAACCAAGCCGCCGTTTTTTTGTGCTGTCTCTTACTCAGAGTCGCTCATTTTTGCGCTCTTGTCTGCCTCGGACAGGTTCCTTGTTCATGTGCCAACAATGGGCCTCTAGGTAGCCTTGCACAGGTGAGGGTGCACTTGCAGAGTAATGGGAGGAAAAGGAGACGGCGACTTGGACAAAAGCAGGCTAGCCAAAGGCTCTCGGCCAGGAGCCAACTGCCGAGAGAGGGGTCCGGCCGCAATTCGGTATTGAGCCATCTGCTGCCAAAGAGGTAGCTTCTTCGCGACATGACGGCCTTGTGGCCAGAGCACACCCAAGGGGGTTAGAAAAAAAGAAAAAGCTACGGTAGGAACAAAGCAGCCACACAGAGAATTGGCAAAAAAAAAAAAAAAAAAAGCAAGAGGGTGAATACTGGTCAGGCACCTGGGAAGATGCTTCGAGGAGGGGGGGGAACCAGACGACTGTCACGCCAAGCTAGTCCAGCTCCAGCCTAGACAGCGTCATGTCTGCTCCGCATAATTAGCTTCGGGTGCCAGCCAGCTGGGTGAAGATTGCAGTCGACTACCGTGACACGTCGTCAGCTGTCGGGCGTGGTGCAACTCGACGCCTTGGCCCGGTGCACATGAGCACACAAGAGGCATACATGAGCATCTCGATCAAGACGGAGGGAAGCTCTTCTCTTGCTACCAGCAGACTCGTGGCGTCGCACCAGTCCAGCGCATGCCCATGTCTCGTGTCATTGTTCGCACTCTTTCTTTTTTATTTTATTTTTAAATTACTGTTTGATAGCTCCTCAGTCTTTGCATCCTCCGTCTCTTACTCCTGACAAGCAGCAAGTGCGCTGTTGGGCCCACCCGTGTTGCCCTCATGTTCGGCGGCGCCGACTCGTTGCTGCGTAAAGGAAGCTCCTATGGCTAAGGAGGGCTGAGTCAGGCATCCTCCTCCGTATCCGGGTCCGGTCCCTTTGCCGACCCAAGTACCACTTGCTGTCCTGTTGCTTTTTGCCTGGCCGTGACTTCAAGACACGGCTTGTCGTGCATCCGACTCCAGGTTCCCACGATGGCCGCATGCAAGCCATGAAGCAAAGCAATGGGCAAGCCCGATGAAGGAGACTGGTTATAACATTACAATAAAAAAAAGAAAAAGAAAAAGGGGGTGGAAGGGGGCGGGGGGAAGGGTCGACCCAGAGTCCAAACAGGTCCGAGACTAGGCTGCAAGTTTTTGTGATTATGAAACGGAAGTGATCATCTTCAGGGACACTCCCTCGTCTTGCTCTCTTCCCTCCCCTCCCCGGCCTCCCCCCCCCCCCCCCCCCCCCCCCCCCCCTCCCCCCCCCCTCCCCCCCCCCCCCCCCCTCCCCCCCCTCC
>NJET01000132.1:37409-58878 GCA_002591415.1 Ophiocordyceps australis | reverse complement strand
GGGGGGGGGAGAGGGAAAAGTGAGGAATGGATTTTTTACAGCTGCTTTTGGCTAGTCAGACAGGAGTGACCGAGTCCTTGTTGTCCATAGACTTGTGCTCAGCGCGGCCCTCGTATTCCTCAGTCTGGCGCTGTTTTTCCTGGTAGGCCAGATCCTTTTGCTCAGCGTCTCGGTTGCCAAACAAGCCAATGCGGTACCAGGGCAGCTCAAAGAGGCGGTCCATGCTCTCGAGGTTGCGGCCGCTCGTCTCGGGCACGGAGAACCACACCCACAGGCCTCCGAGCAGGGTGACGGCGGCAAAACACCAAAAGGTGCCCTTGGGGGAGATGCCGCCCTGTGAGAGGGGCAGCAGCATGTTGGGCAGGGCGCGCGAGCTGCCGTACTGGTTGGCAAAGTGCAGCGTCATGGCCCACGACGTGGCCAGAGCACGGATGCGCAGGGGAAACAGCTCGGCCGTCAGCAGATACTGCATCGAGTTCCAGCCCAGGGCCCAGCCGCAGCCGGAAATGTAAATCATGGCAATGGCGCCGCGACTGGCGGCCTGCTTGGAGGGCGGCAGCTCAAAGCCGTCGACGACGCCCAGCTGCGGCACCGTGGTCAAAAAGGCGGCAATGTAAATCATGGAGACGGACTGCAGGCTGATGCCCAGCAGCAGAGAGCGCTTGCGGCCCACCACGTCGACGAGGAAGAGGGCACAGGCCAGAGCCGCCACCAGCTTGATGATGCCAAAGACGGCCGTCACCAGCAGGCCCTCCTGCGTGCCCGAGATGCCCAGCAGCTCAAAGAGATCGGGCGCGTAAATGGTGATGGCGCCGGCGCCCGACCATTGGCCCAGCAGCTGCAC
This sequence comes from Ophiocordyceps australis, assembly GCA_002591415.1. Lineage (NCBI taxonomy): Eukaryota > Fungi > Ascomycota > Sordariomycetes > Hypocreales > Ophiocordycipitaceae > Ophiocordyceps > Ophiocordyceps australis. Next base: position 58,034 of record NJET01000132.1, on the reverse strand, counting down.
CATGGTGGACAGGTAGACGCGGTACAGGTTGCTGCGGTTCAGCAGCATCTCCTTGACCTTGCCCAGCCAGCCCACGCCCGACGTGGCCTCGAGCTCCTTGCTGTGCGCCACTTGGATGCTTGCCAGCTCCTCCCGCACATAGTCGCCGTCCATGGGCAGCTGTCGTAGCTTGCTCAGCACCTGCGCCGCCCTATCCACCTTGCCGCACTTGACGAGGAAGCGCGGAGACTCGTACTGCGCAAAGCTGAGCAAAAAGATGATGCCCGCCATGATGATGTGCAGGCTCGTCGGCACCAACCAGCGGTTGTGGCTGTGGCCATCCAAGTGAACCGCACAGCCATAGTTGGTAAAGTAAGCCAGCACGATGCCAATGTAGACGGCGCCCGTGAAGAAGCAGGTGCAGAGTCCGCGCACCGAAGCGGGTGCCACCTCGGCAATGTAGACTGGGCTTTGACAATCTTAGCAAAACCGACGACGACAATGAAAACAACAACAACAATAACAACAACAACACCACCACCCAGGGAGATGCTGTCCAAGCAACCACTCTGCAATGCAACTGCTGCTGCTGGTGCCGCTCACCTGACAACCGGCGTCTGTCCAACCCCCAGCCCGGCAATAAATCGTCCAGCATAAATGGCCCCCAGATTGCCATTGACACCACCCACCATGAAGATGATGATGCCAATGACCCAGAGCACGCACAGCAAGCGCGTTGCCATGATGCGCCCAATCCGGTCACATACAAAAGAAGCACTGCGCACCGTCAGCAACCCCTGTGCCAAGCAATCTGCCTTGTCCTTCAAGCTTACATCATGGCACCGCCCACAGAGCCAATCTGCACCATGGCCGACACATTGGCCTTGATATCCGCTTGTTGCACCGGCGAATATGACGAATAGTGAATCATGTCCTTAAAGTCTGGAGAGTTAAAGGCGCCAGATATCAGCCCTTCGTCAATGCCTCTGGCCGCGCCCAGCAGACCAAACGACACAACGGCAAACCATAGTCGCCAGTTGAAGACTTGCGTGGGCTCTCCGAGATCCTTGAGCCGAAAGATATTCACCGGCTTCTTGACACCGCCAGCCATGATCAAGACACGTCCAAATGGTTAACCAGAGAGCATGAGGCGAGTGGCCCTTTCTTTTTTTTTTCCTTTTTTTCCTTTTTTTCTTTCTTTTTTTTCGCCTCTTTTTTCTTCGTGTCGCGGCAAAAGACAGCCTCAAGGGCAAATCAAGTCAAACGAGGAGCTTAGCGTCTTCAATGTGACGCAAGAGCGGCAGCACATGAGAGTTTATACTTTGGACAGCTGGGCCATGGCGATTCTGGCATGCCGTCGCCCAGAAAAAGGTGGGTGGCTTGCTGACAAGGCGCATTGGCCACCGCAAGACGACTCGAAGGCACAGCGAAACAGACGACTCGACTCGTGCAGGGAGCTGACAGCGTCGAGAGCCCGCGTGACCCGTCTTCAACCAGGCTGGCTGGCTTTGCATGAGTGAGTGACAAGCTGGCCTCTTCGTATACATTGCTTTTGCCCGGCCCGACGGGCTTGACACCAACAGGCAAAGCACTCGGTCCATTGAGCACAGATTCAACGCCATTCTTGGCTGCCAACTTACTTAGTCCCGGTCTCGGATCCGCCCGCCGAGTCCCGCGTCAAGGCAGATGGTCCAAGGCGGAGCCGCACAAGCCCATGCTTCATGTGCCAATCAGCCGTCGCCATACATTCTATATGTACAAGGCACATGAATCTATGTCCGTGTCTGGATATCGCGGCAAATGACGTTGCTCTTGGTGTGCTTCCAACTGCGCTTCCGTCCTAGGTCGTAGTGCTAGTGGCAGCCCTGAGCCCTAACACTCGGGGTAACATTCCGTCAGACGTGCCCCAAAAAGTGCCCCAGAAACGGCCGAGAAATCATCTGCTCACCTATACCCCTTTTGCCATTGACCCTCGACTCATGCTCGTCCTGTTGATTCCCTAAAACACCCCAGACATATCCCCATATGTCTGGGGTCTTTTGTCTGGGGTCTGGGGACCGCCCCCGAGCCTCTCTCCCGGCTCCATCCGCCAGCGACTCGGCTCTATTATCCGTCGGCTCGCTCCACTCAACTTTCGCCCCAGTCTCATCTTGAATGCCCGTATCTCAAGACTGCTTATTCCATCTTGGGCCTGGCCTGGCGCCGCCAATCCATTGTCCGTCATTTCGTGGAACCCATTCCGGCCCTTGTTCTCCGTTTCGGTCATCTTCCGACTCTCCGCATCCCCAACAGAACCTCACTCGCGTCTTGCCCAGCTCTGTCTATTATCCCTTTCTACACGTCGCGCCAGCAACAAAAGCTTGCCTCCTTTTGTCTTGCCATTATTCCACGCTTCGCACCTTGACAAAATTGTGGCAATAGTACAGAACCCCCCTCCCCACATACAAACAAAGGCTCCGAGCTATCAGCAGGGAGCATTGTCGATAGTAGTACTCTTGCTGCAAGGAAAGAGCCTGCACAACAAGGCAAACAAAAAGTCGTCTTTATGCATCACACTCCAAGGCGCCTGACCATCTTCATCTTGGAGAACCGATATCGGTTTCTCCCCAATGTGTGCATCAATATTCCCCATGTACCACCGCATTGCCCATTACCGAGGGCTTGGGTGTCTTGATGAGACTGCCGAGATGCCAAGACTGCCAGGCGAGGTGCTCGCTTTTATCCCGTTGCATTCCCCCCCCCCTCAATGGGAGTTGCCATGCTCAAACATGATGCGTGTAATTGCGTGCTCCGCATTCAACTGTCATGTGAGCAGCCGTGCCAAGTTTAAGCAACCTATGTTATCCAACAGCATCACGGAGCACCGTTTCCCCTGAGGCTTGCCGTCGGACTGCAAAAAGCCGTCTTGCCTCGCCTCCACTTGCCGCTTTGCTTCTTCATAGCCAATATCGTGCCCAAATTTGGTGGTCTTGCCGAGAGCCTCCAAAGGTAAATTCAATTGGCACGACATCTTCAAAGCCCTCTGCGCTCGTCGGCACCTTGTATCGTGAGGCAAAGCTGGTAAAAGCCAACTTTGGTAGGCCTGGCCTCGCTTCGGGGTTGAGAGTCTGGTTGAGAGCACGCACTGCGTCGTTATGCTCACACAAATGCAGCGGCGTCCTGAACCATAAACATCGAATTGGAACCTTGTTCTTCTTGGCCAACCCAACCCAAAGCGCCCGCGTCTCTACATCAGCATTTGTGTTGTCTAAGAAATGTTAGTCTACCTTGACGATGCCGGCCCCAGAAAGCTAGAAGCAGGACAAGAACGAACCGATTGCAATCGATTTTTTGCTTGCCAGGAGCTCTTTGGCAACCTGTAGACACTTTTCCCGGCTTTTGAGCAAATCTTGGTTGACTCTCTCGTAACCTAGAGGTTCGAGGTGTCTCCAGAAAAAAGTGCTCTTCCCCGCCGCTGGAGGCCCGCAAAAGAGTATCACGTCGCAATCATCCTTCTTTTCAAAATCGACTTGTTCAAAGTGTCCGTCGCCCTTGTAGGGGTACGCCGCAAAATCCAATCCGTGACAAAAGTCCCTGGGTTTCTCGTCAAGAAAATATTCCTCCGGCGTTTGGTAAGTAATGCCAAGGTTGTGAGCAAGATTTCTGTCTGAGCAACTAAAGTCCTTGGTGGCGCTGGTGGCGCTGCCATTGCCATCAGGACATGTACTTGCTACAGCAGTGCGCCCACCAGCGTCGCCAACAAAGAAGCTGTTTGCGATATCAAGGGTACTCTCAGACATGCCGTAGTCTTTACAGGCCTCGCGCCACATGCCGTCCCTGGGTTTTCTGTACATGTCATTGGCTGTGGCAGCATATATGCTAGTCGGTAAGTCTAGGCTGCTGAGAATAGCGGTGCATTTTTGCTTGAAATCCGAGACTCGTTTCTGTGCAGACGCTTTGGGACCTTTGAAGGCACTGTTGAAATGCAGCGTGAGACCGCCTTGGTTGGAGAGAATCACGACCTGATAGCCCTGCTTGTGATGAAGCTCTCTGAGCTTGCCGGGAACAGAGCTGTCCCACCACTTCCAATCTCCCGCATTGCTTGCATGCTTCTTGCCAGATGCAGTCGTGATGAGTGTAGAATCAAGATCAAAAGCGGCCAGTTTGCATCGCGGAGCCGCCTGCTCGTCATGCCCTAGCGGAACATGACAACCTACCAATAGGGTGGTTGGCGCATCAAGGCTTAGACGTCTCTGAGACCAAGTTGTGCGGTCCTTTGGCTTTTGCGATGCTGGGGTGAAGAAGTTGGCAACGGCGCTTTCTGATGCTGTCAGTGAGAGCGCGAGACGCCGGACGTGGCGGATATACTCGTGACAGTGCTTTGCAGGCTTCTCTTGATGCTAGGAGGAGGGTTTGGGGAATCGACAGCTTTACGCTTTCCAGTTGCGTTGGGCGTCATTGTCGCCGTCAAAGAGGCGTTTCATGTATCCAGCTGTGGTGACGGGATGATGGGGACGAGTTGGCGACGGGCACAAAGCAACGCCAGACTGGGCCTTGGCAAAGGGGTTCCTGAGATGGAGAAAGCCGAGACAGCAATTTGGCGACGGCGACAAATGCCGAGACGCGGGGCAGAACGCGCAGTCACGTGACAGGGCGTCGGTGGTCCAAAGTCGGACTGGAGGCTTTGCCGTTGCAGCCTGCATCGAGGGCTGGATTCTTGTGCAAGAAGCTCGCCGCAGGCCGAAACACTGCACAATCCTCAACGACTCGACCTTGTCCCCTCCAACCCGCCACGATCCCGCAGACGCGCACCTGCTCCGGCGCCCACACTTGCTGTTCGGCGCCGTCGAGACGTGTCGTGATACTAGTAGCTTTTGCTGCCATGTACGAGCTCTTCCTGACAGCGCTCGTAGAGCCAGGCGACTTGGAGGCGGCCTGCTCTGTGCTGGGCGGCCTGTGTTCCATGACGCCATGGGAAACCATTAGCCGTGTTGTTTACTATCAAGGCCCTTCCAAGCCGACAGGCATCTCCAACCAGACATCCATCGACAAGCCCATGCGCAAGGACACGGCGCTGCTGTGGAAAGATTTGCATCAGAACCTAAGTCGCCAGTCCTACATACTTCAGGCCCGCTACGACGTCTCCAAACAAAGAGACATGGGTCCTCAGGCCGTGGCAATGGATCTCAACAGCACGCCCGGCATCTTGCGTTGGACCGATTTTCCTGATCCGCCGCATGGTAGACCGCTTATTATACAGCGCAAGTTTGTTGATATCTGGGAGCAAAAGAAGCTGCCTTGTGTGATGCGCGATAATCAATACAGGTAGAGCCGGCTCGCGTCTGGGCAGGCCATTTATTAACCATGCGCTCAGATACAAATCCGAAGTCATGGAGCAGCAATACCGCTTCTTCCGCGAAGAGACCGAGTTCTGCTTGACAAGGCAATATTTCCTAGGCTCAATCAGCAACTACACACCGCTCGAGTCAAGGCAACACCAGTCTGAGCCCTTGGCAACGCTGCCTAGTTGGGAGTCTTTGACGCCTGTTGACATGCAGAATCGATGGATTTTGCATGTCAAGGTGCACGTTCTTCAAGACAGCAAACCCGACGAACTGCGCAAAGCCCAGGATCAACTCACCGCCATCAAGACGGAGCTGGAAGGTGCCTTTGAGCTCAAAGCCATTGACCGCAAGGCCCACGACACACGCGTGGCCTTGCAGCCCCAGGGCGTTCAAGCACTGCCCAACAAGGTAATTCTGGGCAAGAACTGAAAGCATGCAGTCATTACCTTTAGCCGACAAGACCATACAAAGTGGATTGATGCTGATGGATGGTTGTGGCATCTCTTATTCGCATACAACCTCGTGGAGCGTCATGGAAAAAGTGTCCTTCCATCTTGGCCTGTCACCTCTTCACGGCTTGGTCTTGTGCACAACAAAACTGCTGGTTGAGACATTTAATGGCCTACATGAGCATTGCTGGGCACTCAAACAGCCACATCCAGGCTAACAATGAAACCGCCTGGTCACCGACATGCCGGGCATGGCTCACGAAAAGCTTGCCTTGATTGGCGTGCAAGAAAGATTTTGAAAAGCTGCAACGATTTTTTTAAAAGCAAGGTATGCAAAATCGTGCTGCAAAACGAAAGCAAGGCAATCTCATTCCAGAAAAAAAGTGAGAAGAGAGATGTGCTACATTACCTTTGTTTACCATGGCTACTGTAGCCCAAACGAGATTTACCCAAGGAATGCTGCATGCTGGCGACACAGAAGCCACTCCCGACCCTCATGTCTACATGGGGCGGAAATGGTGGACGTGGATGGATGCATTTGACAGAGATTGCATCGTTTACAAGCAGCGTGCAGTATAGAATGGAGGATAGACGACGAAATAACACGACATCAGCAGGCCAGTTAGACGACGTCACGTAGCCTCTCATTCGACCAGGGGCCATGCAAAGCCATTGTGGACAGACGGCAGCGCCCTTGGCCAATGACGTTGTGATCCAGAAGCTGGTGTTGGTTCTCCTTGTCAACCAACAGCGTAGGATGCCGGGCCCGGGTCGACATGGGACCTCGTCCAGAAGAGCAAGATGACTCCCTTGGCTGAGAAGAATGTGACGGCTGCCCCTTTGACGTCACTTGGATCAGGATGCGTAGAAAAGCAAGGCTTAGCTTACACGCAAGACATGGAGAAGGCTCAGCCAACCTTTCTTTTTTGCCTTGGGGCTGGAACAAGTCTGCATATGTATGTTGGGCTACAGCTACCTAGACAGCTGCGCGTCGCCCCTGGGCTGCATTCCTGGCTCGTCTGTGTGCGCACGAGGGTAATGTACAGCGTACAAGCGGTGTCGTCTCGAGGGGCCCGGGCATGACTACATGTAGGTACATGCAGCGCAATGCCCGGTGCTTCTTATCGACGGCCCGTAAGCCGACGGCTGCGAGCATCCTGTGTTAGTGAGGCTGAAACGGAGCCCGAGATGTATCCACGTCTACACTTGTGCGCAGGGCAAACGGAGCCGTCTCCCCCGGCGGCCACGGCAACTGACAAGGACATGATTCATGCCGGGTGAAGCTTCTTGCCTAGTGCCTGTTGTCCTGCTGGAGTGTTGTCTAGTGCTGGCCCCGTCTCATTGTCCTGGTGCGTCATGTCAGGAACTTTGTTGACGTCTGGGTTCGCATACTTGAAGCTCTCTAGATGCTTGGTCCATGCTTGGTCTATCCTTGGTCTATCCTTGGGCAATTCCTGGGCTATTCTTGGTTCCATGCATACCAGCAAAATGGGTACCTGAGCGATGCCTGGTTGGGAAATGCCGAGGAGGAGGCAAAGGAGGAGGCAAAGGAGGAGGCAAAGGAGAAGAGCACACAGGGCATGACAAAAAGGCCCGGCAAGGAGAGAAAAAAAGAAAGACGCGACAGGGCATTCAATGGTTGCAAACGGAAACCGGTTTACGGCGCAACAAGTGCCCTCCCGGAACAGGCCGGGCGTGACGGAAGCCACGCGCGCCATTGTGTGGGTCGGCGACAAAGGGAGTGAGCCAGAGAGAGGGAGTGAGCCAGAGTGTGCGAGGGAGAGAGGCGTCTGCGCGGACCGTCCCGTTGTTACCCAAGTGCCCATGGATCCAACCACGCCGTCTTGTTTGCCATGAGCCCCAAGCCAAAAGGATGCAAGCGAGACAAAGGACCCACGGCTTATGTCTAGACAAGCCTGCATGGCAGGATTCGTGGCCCTCTGGATTCTTTGCCAGCAAAGCACGACGAGTCGAGTATTCTGCTTCCAGATGGACAAGACGCTACAAGCCATGGCTGCCCGACCACCTGGACCTACATGACTTGCTACTACTACTACTACTACTACTACTACTACTACTACTACATGTATCTACATATGGGTGTATACGTATATAGAGTCAGAGCCGGTTGCAAGCTGTTCTTGCCTCTTGTCTCATGCAGCACAGCTGTCCGCGCCATGACAAGGCTGAGTGTTTGCCGTGGTACTGGTAGTAGTAGCAGCAGCAGCAGCAGTAGCAGTAGCAGTAGCAAGAGTGGCAGTAGTAGCAAAAGTGGCAGTAGTAGTAGCAAGAGTGGCAGTAGTAGCAAAAGTGGCAGTAGTAGTAGCAAAAGTAGCAGTAGTAGTAGCAGTAGTAGTAGTAGATGGCGGTGGTGGCAGCAGCAGTAGTGGCGGCCGTGGCGGTGGTGGTCTTGCATCTCGGTATATTACTCTATGCGCCAAGTCCCGTAATGTACACCTACCTACGCCTAGTAGCAGTAGTAGTAGTAGCAGCAGCAGCAGTAGTAGTAGTAGTAGTAAAAAGTTAGGCAAAGTGTACCTGGCATAGCACTGCTCAGCCCAGCCCTCTTTCCGCCCTCTCTACCTCGCTATAGTAGTAGTAGTAGTAGTAGTGAATACTAGTGGTTGTAGTAGTAATCGCAGTAGTAATCCGAGTAGTAATCGTAATAGTAGTAGCAGAGGTAGTAGGTATGTACTATTCTATATAGTAGTAGTAGTAGTAGTATATGGACTACTACTAGTAGTACTTGTAGTCTTGTAGTAGTGAGTACTCTGCCTCACTTACTCTGTCTGCTTCTTTGGCTACTGTGCCTCTGCTTCCGCCTCTGCCTTTTGCCTCTGCCTCTGTCTCTGGCCACCAAGTTGTAATAGTTTCTACTAGTTGCCGCTGCTCGTGTACAGCGCAGCACACGCAATGCTCTGGCTCGCCACGTGGCCGCCTCTACGCATGCCCTCGACGTAGCAACTCTCCCTCTGCCATGGATCATGACTCCGGTGCTCAGCTGCACCATGCACAACACATCACGTCTAGTCACTGCTTCCGCCCTGAGACCTCTCCAGACAAGTCGTGCATTGCCGTCAAGGTAGCTGCTGCCTTGTGCAACCACCGGGACAGCAACTTGTACATGCAAACAAACCCTACATGGCCCATGCCAAGAGACGCCTCCCTACTCTCCGCCCACAGTCCCGCTTACTCTTGCTTTTCTCACTCTCTCCTTGGCCCGCTCGCTCGCTCGTTTCGCTTACCCTCCCGTCGTTTCCGCTCTTCCTATGTCTCTCTCCCTTCTAGTCTTGCTGACTTGATGTTTATTGGTAGTAATTATATAACCATGCAGCTTGAAAAAAAAAAAGGAGGGGGGGGGGGGGGGGGGTTGTCTCTAGAGCTGTCTCTATGAAACCCTCTCCGTCTAGGTAGTACTTTGCTCAACACGTAAATGGCTCGCGCTTCAACTCTGTGGCTTTGTTTGTTTCTCCGTCTTTTTCTCTTTCTCTTACTCTACCGACCACCACTACTACTATCACTACTCCTAATCCTATAGCAGTAAACTCCAGAGTGTCAGCTGCACGCATGTCAATGACAGGTTACAGTTGCCCCGCGCGGGGGCCCTCTCTACAAACATCTAGACCAGTAGAAACAACGTGACGTAGTACTACACTTGAATCGGCCTCGTGCCACCTCGTTTACTGAGACTGCGGCGTCTCGTCGCATCTCCGGACGCCAACAGAGTTTCCAATTTACCATGGTCAAATCACTCGCCACCAAAGCGCACCTCGAAAAAGTTGCTTGCGTCTCTGTATTCGCGTTGCCTGCCGACACGGATACTTCGGCCACTATACAGGCAAATATCCAGCCAGCCCAACGCACTCGTCTCCGCGAGCTCGCACCATCTCAATCATGACAGTGCAACCACCCATCTACTCGCCTTTGTGTCCCATAGTCCAGCGCAAAGGTAGCCCTCCATTTTGTGCCCGGCCCGAGTCTCGACTCCCTGTGACTCTTGGGCTCATTATACGCCTCTGGCAGCTTTCATGGCCTAACCCCTCAAGGCCATGCCCGTGGTTCCATTCTAACTTTTGTTTCCCGTTTGCAACCAACCATGTTGAAAAATGCGGCCTGCTTTCACTTTTTTTTTTTCCTTCGCTGCTTTTGGCATTCGTCGTCATCAATGCTCCGCTGCTTCATATGCAAATAGAGCCAGCTCAAAAGCGTGGCTCCACTATCTGTGGCCAAGCTGTGCTGCAAGAATTTCATCAAGAAATAGAAAAAAAAAAAAAAAAAGAAAAAGAGCGACCTTGATAGGGGTATCTTTCTCAAGTCTCAAACTTGAAAACCAACTTTTTAGAAGAAGAAAATTGCCAAATAGAAAAGGACAACCTGATAATGTGTCATGCCAATCATGCCAATCATTTGCGGAGGCCAACCTTGTCAACAATGTTTCTCCAGAATCGGCCCTTTGCATCCTCACTTCGTGCTCGAACCATGACGGTTTCGCGCTCCATGAGGCCAACGATATCTTCCTCACCTCGACATGGAAACTTGCCGTGTGCGTTGAGTGACTCGAGCATCCGTGGGACAGCGCCAGGGTGGCAATCATCAACGCGCCTCCACTCCACGTCGGCGAGGTAGTCGTCGTTGGAATCCAGGCGGCCCACGGCACCTACAGAGCTGCTGGAGCGCCCACGTCCCCTGCCACGACTGTGGTTGCGTGAGTGGTTAGTCGAAGCTGGTGCCGAACGACAGTTTTGGTTGAAAATCGCCTCATAGATGCTCTTCCACTTGGTTTGTGTCTCTTCCCACTTCATCTCCGTCATGGCATAAATCATGCTCGTATGCCCGTAGTGCTCCTTGACCCGTAAGAGATGCTTGGCATAATTTGATGATGCTAAATTGCGATCACTGAGAAACTTTTGAACTGTCTCGGTTGTGATGCAGTCGGGTTGATAGGGTATCGGTGTTATGGTAAAGTTTGCATGGCCAAGCCGATCCGACCACTCATCGTGGTCTTGCATTATGCTAGGTAGTGACAGTGGCAAGTCGGTACCAGAAGAAGAAATCTGCCGCAGAGAACTGAGAGAGGGGCGAGAGCTCAGTGGTGGGCGCGATGAGCGCGGCGTCATGCTTGAGGGGCCGGGAACCAATGTCGCAGCTGATGGCGGTGCCACAGTGGGCGACTGCAGCGGTGACTCGATGGGGGACTCTGGCGGTGGCTTTTGCAGAGGATCAGTGAGAAGTGGGGGCAGCAGAGGCGTGGTAGCCATGGACCGTTCAACCTCGAGATTTGAGTGCTCCTCGGGTGTCATGGGAATGACTGGCGACGTGCACAAAATGTCATCACTGCTCAGGCATGAAATTGAGCTGGGAGCAGTGGCAAAGGCGTTGACTCTGCTCTCAGTCATGTGCTGATGAGATGCTGAAATGGATGAGGAACGACTCGAGGGCTCGCGCGACAGCTCATTCCCAAAATTGACGTCACCGAGGGGTGTCAGCTTGGAGGCATTGCGCCTGCTGGACCGCCAGCGCTTGATGGTTGGCAGTCGTGAGCCAAGCCGTGAAGTCAATGCTGCAAAGGGTGAGCTGTCCACCATGCTCCTCTTCTTGGGCACGCGCAAGTCGGCAGAGAAGTCGCCATCGCTGAGGAATCCCATGTCGTAGTCAATGTCCGAGTCCTCAGCTACAGATTCGGGGAAGAAGCCTTCTGCGCTGTTGCGATGAGGGCAGACATTGTCGCCTTGAAGACGCCATCAGCCATGGAACCTTGGTGCGGGCCACAAGAGCACCAATACTCACACAAACAACTGTACAGCCCAAAGTACTCAGAGCCAGCGTCGTCGTCGTCATCGTAGCGCTCTTCCTCGACGTCGGGCAGGGGCGTCTTGTCGGGTTTGGCAGCCAGCAACTGAACGGGAGAGGAAGGAATCTCGTAGGACTGGGGTGGCAGTTCGAGAGAAGAAGTTGAGCTCGACAGGCGCTGGTGTCCTCGGGCGGAGAAAGTGGGCGTGAGTGGAGAGGTAACATCTGAGCAAGACGAGTTTGTGGTGTAGTAAACTTGTGAGACGTCGCCATTGTCCGTCGCCAGGCTGTCTACCTGTCTACGGCGCTCGACAATCTGCGGCAGCAGCAACGGCTTGAGCTTGGGCGACATGTGGCTGCCCTCACAGCGCAGAGGCTGCGACGGAGACAGACAGGGCGCGCCAGCAGAGAGGGTCGTCGAGTCGCAGCGTCGTCAAGTTGGGTGGGCGGTGGCGTCTACTAGAAGGAAGCAGATGGCTGGGCAGGTAGGCTGGTGTTTATGGGTTGGAAAAGAAGCAAGTGTGCAAGCACATTGGAGGGATCAAGGCGATTTATGGACAAAGGGAAGCCGGACGATGGAAGAGGGTCCAGAGAAGAAGCCAGGAGAGAGAGCAGTGACAAGGTTGGAGGAGAGCAGAGGAGAAAAAAAATGGCGTGGACAGGAAGCAGGTAGTCGGGTACTATTTACAGGGACTGCGAAGGGGAGCCTGGGAAAAAAAGAGGTGGTGGTTCGTCAACAGGCGTGGCCAGGCCGGTACCTCGAGGTACCGGCGGCGGAGGAGGAGGGAAAAAGCACTGGGGCAAGTCGGGAGTGAGGCGAAGGCCTCGTCGCAGTACCTTGGCTGCCATGTGGTCCGGGCCAGAAACGCGGCGCCTGGGCGGTACCGCTACATGGCGCTACATGCAGCAGCCCTGGAGGGGGAGTGGAGCCCGTACGGGGTGCCGAAGAGGCAGTAGTGCATGCACAGGTGGTATAGTACGTACTGTCATGTATGCATGTACAAGTATGTAGGTACTACATGTACATACATGCGGGCGGGCTTGATCAGAGGTGGGCCGCTGGCCGGTGGGCTGCGACCCTGGATTCTGCGTTAGGTAATCCAGGCTGCGCACGCCATTGGATTGGGTTAAAGCGGAAAAGAAAAATAAAAAAAAAAAAAAGAGAGGGAGAGAAAGAGAGAGAGAAGGAGAGGCAAGAGGCGGACACAGAGGAGCTGGCTCTGTCTGTCAAGAACACAAACACAAGGCACAACAGACAGACAATGGCCACGCGGCTTTGCGATGTCGGCCACATCGAGATACACGGGCGTAGCATGGCGGCACCTCGAGGGGAGGGGGTTGGGCGCAAAATGACCACGACATGGTCGAGCCACTCATCAAGAGCAGCAAAGGCACGCACGGGCAGGGCAACAGGGAGTGACAGGAGCGGCCCGCGTCAAGAGTCTGGCCCAATGCAGCCACACAGAAGCTCTCGAGCTTGTCGAGTGCCTGGCGAGGCAGCGTGAGCCCTGGAGGGAGGGTGGATGCAACTGCGCACGGCACGTGAGCTGCTGCTGCTCGCCCATGCTCGCCCATGCTCTCTATGCTCCCTCAGGCTCTGGCCCATGGGCGTCGGTGGGCGTCAATGGGTGTCGCTAGCAGTCGTTCTGACGTGGTCGCCATCCCGGCACAAGTCCGGCGCAGCAAACTGATATCTCGTGCAGCGCCTCAGCTCCAGGCTGCACCTATCGTCAAGTCTCATGTTGTTGAGACATGGTTGCTCTTGGACGAGTAGAAGCGACACACATGACTCGAGGCTGTCTGGATCTGGATGCCCCATGAGGCAAGGCTTGTGCATCCGCTGGTCCATGGCAGCAATTAATCTCGTCAGCTTTTGGTCTTGTTTGCTCCGCTGCAAGGGCATGGCGAGCATCTTTGTTTGTATGTTGATGAGTCTCTGTGTCTATATGTAGGCCCATGTGCATGTAAGTAAGCCGCCATGGCCTTCAGCTCAGAAGCCTGTCTGCTGCTTGACGAGGCAGAGCACATTGTCCGTTTGCGGCGGCCAAGTGTATATTGCTGGCAAAGTGTATCCCGACAAGTGCCTCCCGACAAGTGCCCTGTGCTGCTGCCTCTTGCTGCCCTGTACACACCTCTTGTAATGACACCTTGTTGCCTGGCAGAGACGGACTCGATGACGATGTTACCGTGACGGCTCCATTACTAGTGCCATGAGCTTGGGTACTTGGTTCTACGAATTTGCGAGCCTGCTTCTGCTCGGTGCCAGCAGAGCAGAGCCAACTCTTTTGATGACGAGGCTCAACTCTCAACTCTTCTTGGTGGCCAGTCTGACATGTGGACACGGTGGCGAGCATCTTGTTGGTTACTCCGTCGTTGGCGATTGGAAAAGCGGACTTTAGCGTGCAAATTCTGGCCATAACAAACAGCCCTGGCTTTTTTCACGCCCCCCCCCCCAAGCCTCGGTATTCACTGTTGGTGTCGGCGTCGGCATCGGCTTGCCCAAATCGGGTGTAAAGCTTCCGTGCGGCTCGCCGTCTGATCCATGGCTAGCGTCAGTCAACTACTGGCAACTCTTGATTACGCACACACGACGCAAACTGGATTGCCGTTGCAGCGGCTTGGTCGGTCGACTGACGTCTCCCAAGGATCAGGGATACAAACACCAAGAGCTGTGCAGGCGTCGAATCACAAGTCGTGGTTTGCCAAGTGGCGCCCCTCTTGGTGGTGTCGTGCTCGCCTTGTGTTGCTGCGAGGCCTTTGCTGTCTCTAGTCGTTTTCGCTTGCTAGCTTTTTTTTTTTTTTTTTTTTTTATTTTAGTTTTCTTTTTTTCTCTTTCGCCATTTTTCTCATCTCCATTCTTTTTTTTTTTTTTTAATTCGCGCGCTTTCTCTCTCTCTCTCTCTCTCTCTCCCTATTTTGCAGCCTCCTTGGCCGTCTCTCTCTGTCTCTGTCTTATTCCCACAGCCTCCCTGGCCCTCTCCTCTGTCTATTTCGCAGCCTCCTTGACCCTCTATTCCTCTCTCCCTCCCTCATCGCTTGTGGAAGCCAAAAAAAGCGCCTTGCCACTCCCCTTGAGCAAGATGGGTCCTCCGGTGCGGCCCGCCAGTCGCACAGCATCAAGCTCTTGAATCAAAAGACGAGCCAGCATGCTGCCTGCCGCCATGGCCTGACCAGGCCCACTAGGCACTCGCTCGCTCGCAACATGGCCTGCACCTTTGTATGCTACAAGTCTGCAGTGCCACCTGCAGGGACAGAGGAGAGGACAGAGGAGAGAGGCAAGAAACACCATGGCTAACTAAGCACCGTGGCTGCTTTGGCCCATGGCTTTGTCAGGCCAACTTGGCCGACAACGGACAGCTGACTGATGGGCTGTATTACAAGAGATTACAAGAGAGAGTGATATTGATGCAGGCTGCAAGCTATCGTATGGTGCAACAAGGTCTAGAGCAGCAGACTGTGACTGTAGATGCAATGCAGATCCTTGTTCTCGACGCGCACAGCACGGCCGATATCTGCCATGTATCTGTCTGCCATGGCACACTATCTCCAATGCCAAGAGGCGCGCTGGGTCCCTTACCCCAGGCGCCACGCCAAGTCTGCGTCCCCTTGTCATCTCTCTCGCATCTCTCTCTCGCATGTCTAGCGGATGACTAGCCAACCTTTTGCTCCTCTGCATTTTAATTCTAGTCGTCTGTGGAGCAGGCTGAGTGGCGTGCTTATTGAGTTGCTCTAAATGGGCATATGGAGCCTGCTTAATATTGGAGTCGAGACGAGCCATTTCCTGCGTACCTTGCATTAGCTCTGGACCAAGGAGCCTCAATCCTGTATACGATGCATGAGCTCCCTGGTCAAAGACCCCGCAAGAGATGTCAGATTCCACGCCATGACAGGAGAGGACGCGAGAGGAGAAAAAGCTGGTTTTTCCCTTTTTAAAAAAAATCCTTTTATCCCTTTTTTTTTACCTATTCACGACGTCACTCCGACGGCGATAGCGGGCTCTTCTCACATGTCCGTCGGAGCAGCCCTATACAACCACGATGCTATTAATAAATTATTAAGACTTTCCCCCATCGTTGGCTCTCTGTGCGCCGCGGCCCGGAAAGAGACGGCAGCGGATTGCTCCGAGGCCTCGACAGCGTCTTCTAGTCTCTTGTCAGAATCCGGCTTTTTTCTCACGCAATAGCACCCACTCAACATCATTTAGTACCCTGTCGTCTACATGCCATGCACAGTGGATTTGGTGCCACATGTCTGTCCCTGGGCAGGAAACAAAAAAAAAACAGGCTTGTTTCTATTTTGGCTGCGGGATTCATGCTGGGCCTCGGCCCTGCCATGAGCAAGCAGAGCAAAGCCAAAAGTACTCGCCGGTACCTTTGCTTGTGGCCTTGGCTGTGCCTCTGCCTCTGCCTGTGCCTGTGTCTCTGCCTCCGCCTCTGACCAAGAGGATTTGGCAGAGCAGACTTTTCCCCTCCTCATGGCCTCTCGAGCAATCCAACGCTCCTTGCTTCTTCGCCGGCTGACTGGCCGATGCCGCCGCCCCCTTATCCCCGTGGCCCGTCTTGCTCTTCTTTGACATGCCGAAACAGCCCTCCATTGTGCAGAGCTGAACAAGAAAAGCTATAGTGCCCTTGTCTGTTATCATATTTCTTGCACTGGCTCTATAGTGAGACTGATTTGCTGCGCAGAGCATCACGGGCTGCGCCTCGGTGACGGATCATTGAGCTAGGGCTTATCTCGGCATGCTGCTCTTTGCTTGGATATATTGGCGCTGAGGAGTGCTACCTGAGTCCTCAGATGGCTCCTCAGACACTACCACCAGGGTGGTGCCTCGTCACTCGTCAGTCAAGGCCTTGGCTCGGGTGTGGTGGTCTCTTACTCCCTCACTGGACTCGATTCATTATTTCCCTTGGGCGCTCAGTTTCTGGTCCCTCATTTTCCCTCTCACTCACTGCAGCAGCCGCCGCCGCCGCTCTCACTGCAGCACACATAACTGGCCAGTGGCTGGTGTAGTGTGGCAGGCCCCTATTCGTCGCTGCCATGTTGTTCAGCCGGCTGCTCCACTGCGTACGGATACAAGTGCATTGCATGTATGCTCCAACTTGGTGCATATGCAGACAGGCGCCACTTTGTGGCGTCGACATTTGTCGTGCAACAACCAGTCCAAGTCAGTTGACAGCTTGCCCTCAACATGAAAAAAAGAGGCCTCACTGGTTGCCGCTCCTATCATAGGGCCTCGTCGGTTTATATGTCTAGACGCGTGTCCACAAGACAGCCATGAGGAGATAGATGAGAGCATACAGCTTCCAGTCTCGGTGGCAAAGGCGGCTCGGGGTCTCACATTGTGGCCGAGTCGGCGTCAGGTTGGAGAAAAGCCACCTTGCCCCAGCCGGCCGCACTGCTTGAACCGTTGCATCTGAGACAATCTTGATGAACGAGTCTCTTGTTTTCTTTATCCTACCCAGATGCATATCCGCCACTATTGATTGACCAGAGCGAGCCTCCCTTGGAATCAGTTGGGCTCGCGCTGGCTTGGATGTACACGATACGCCATGTTGGTCCCATCTAGCTGGAGCGTGTGGCTGCCGCCGTGATTGGGCTCTCCAGCCTTTATACATGGCAACCACTCCATCATGGCGTGTGTGGTCACAGCGCCAAGTGTCGAATGGAGCCGTTGGCCACCGTGGCCGCCGTCAAGGTTCCCAACCTTGACTGGCACACACGACGTGCCTTGATTTGCCGTCTTGTGCCGTCTTGATGTTGTTTACTGCCAATTATGCATATTGTCTGGGTGCCGAGCTATTAATGAGATTTTGGCTGCATCATCACGGTTCCATTGCCCAGCCAATGCTTGCTGAGGCTTGTATATGCATATATGCATGTCCTCTTTTTTCTTTTCTCTTTTTTCTTCATCTTTTTCTCTTGTGTGTTTTTTTTCCCATTTTGGACTCTACTCCATGGCTCCCTCGGGACGAAAGACATGGTAGTCAAAGTTGTCTTCAAACAAACGTCATCTAGTTCATGACAGACAGATCTCTGGAACATGGCGTCTGGGGTAGAGGCTAAGCTGAACCCTTGGTAAAGGAGTCGATGCAACCGAGGCTAGAAAATACTACTGCCGGGCAAATCGTGACGCAGGCGATGCATTTGATGGTATAATAAATGAGCAAAGCACAGAGCTCTTGTTAATTGAACAAAATAAAAGCCTTTTACAAGTTCGTCTTTGTGACTGCATTTTACAAGTTGTAAAATGCAAAGCCAGGGATGAAGCGGCAGGGTAAAAAAAAAAAAAAAGGACGACATGGATTCAGGCAGCAACATTTCAGCCCTAGTCGACTCAGCCCTCGTATTGTCGTTGACGAGTGCATCGAGAGTTGAAAGGGCCATCTACGTGATGGTTACATTCAGAGACGTTGCGTGGGTAAGAATGTAGTTGGTGGACCAGAAACGCATGACGTGGCTGGCTGCTCTTGTTTGATCGCCAGCGAGTGAGCATTGAGTGCCGCGATGCATGTTTATGGGCACTTGATTTAGGAGCTTAAGCAAATAAACAAGAGCAATGGGTTGAAAGTACATGTGTATTCATAGATTGGCGTTGTGGCACGTCTTTGTCATTGGTCACTGGGGAAGCAGCAGAAGATGGGCAGATTAACACAAGGTTGATGAATGTCAGTGCAAACAACTAGGCATGAATGGAATATTTAAATCAGAGTATATAATTTAATATTGAAGCACCAAGACGAGGGATTGAATAGAGGGGCAAGCTTGAAATCGAGCCAAGTCGTTAAACGGTAATACAAAGCTATCAAAGACAAGGCACAGTATATATTGAGAGATTGAACTTGGGCCCCCCACGGGTCGGACACTGACAAGGCCAGGCTCTGTGCATGGGAGGCGAGGCGAATGCCAGGCAGTGGAGCCGGTCGGCAAGGACAAACGAGATGGCGGGATGGGGGAGAAGATGGAAACTGGGCAAGACAACAGACATGTTGGCCAGTTGATGCGTGGGGGGAGGCGGCAAGGGGCTCGGCAGAAATGGATATGCTCTAGTGGCTTGGGCGGGACTTTGGCTTCCGATTCGGCCACTGGGGCAGCTTCATGGTGGCGCTGCCATGTCGGGCTGCAAGAGTGGGCAACAAGAAGCTCAAAGGCAGAGGGGGCGGGTCTCGGTGAGCAAAGACATGGTGCCAATTGAGGAGCAGAGAGGCAAGATACAAGGCGTGCTGGCCCGTCGACTTTGGGCATTGGGCGTCGAGGCAGCGGCGAGACAGGCTGGTGTTGTCTCTGGTAAAAAGAGGCTGCATGCAGTTGGCCTTGACGGGGTGCGTGTGTGGCGGAGAGAGGGGGAAAGAATGAGTCGAGACAGGCTGAAGGCTAATGTCGTGCAAACGTCACGTCTTGGGGCCATGACGTAGGGGTAATGCAGCGCATGTTTGGAGCATGTGTCGAGCATGTGTCGAGCATGTGTCGAGTGTGAATGCATCGCGTCTGCTAGACTAGACCACGCATGCACGGCACCGGGAGAAGCAAAGGGTGCCTTCAATGGCGGCTCCAAAACTTGCGCTTGCGCTTCGTCTTTGGCGCGGTGCAGCCACTGGTGGGCTGCAGGCGCTGGTCCAGCATGTCGCGAGCCTCTTTGGGCAGGTCGACGACGGAGTTGTTGAGGGTATCAATGATGAAGGGGTTTGCTAGTAGAGGAGGGCAGCAGCAGCAGCGTCAGCAAGGCATCGAGAAGGCATGGAGAGGGAGAGGGCATGGAGAGGGCATGGAGAGGGCAGAGAGAGGGCAGAGAGAGGGCAGAGAGAGGGCAGAGAGAGGGCGTCCGACTCACGCATCAGACTGTCGGCTGCTTGGCCCGCACTGGCCGCCAAATCTATGCGCGTCGACTTGTAGCAGGCATACTGCCGTTGGAGCTGCAGCATGCACTTCCACAGCTCGCGCGTCTCGTCTGCCGTCATGCCTTCGCAGCTGCGACTCGACGCCGAGCTGTTTTGCCGCGAGTGCGTCTTGCCTGGCCACAAGCACGCGTCTGCCTGGTGCTGCTTGGTCTGTGCCATTCTGTCCTCGCCAGAGGCCCAGGACCACGTCGACGTCATTGAGGTTGCCGACGAGGTGCGCCGCAGCGGCTGCTGGCGTCGAGAAGCCATGGCCGTCTGTCCCGTCTTGTGTGTGGCCAGCAAAAGGTAGAACAAAGACCCCAAGATGGAATCCCCAAGGTAGAATCCTGGCTGCCTCGTTATTTCTGCTTGCATGCAATTTTGATGCCTCCAAATCCCTTTTGCTGACTGTCTCAGACGAATGGGACGCGGCATTGGCTTTTTATAGACATGTGTCGTCACGCACACATGTTGATGATAGTACCCCCCTCTTGCTGCCTGTATCAGCAGCCCTAGCCAGCTATGGCCCATTGCCACTGACTTCATCAGAGACCACGGCCAGGGAAGGGGGGGCGAAGCGTCGCATCGTCTTTTCTCATCACCAGACTAGTGGCAGACAGCGACAACTTTAATGACGAGCTTGCTGATTTGTTTCGCTTCTGATGAATAAACCCCCAGCCCACATTTACCTTGTCACAAGGCAGCACGCCGTCTTTTCCTTTGTTGGGTTAGCTGCATGCAACGTTTTGTTCAATTGCAATATTCTACGTGGTCTGCTCAACCGCCTGCCTGCATGAGCTGACGTGGGCCTGGTGTTTTTCTCCCACATTTTCTCACACATGTATCCATCTTGATGCCTCTTGAGCTATGCCTGGTGCTATACTGCATACTCTGCAGCCTCGTGCCCGCCGAGCCATAATAGGGTCAGAAAACAACAACAACAACAACAGTAATAACCGCGGCAATCTCCCCGCTCACACGCTGGCCCATCGGCCTTTGCGAAGCAGGGAAGAGAGGGAGGAGGGGGGGGGGCGGAGAGCGGATAGCTAACAGAAAACAAAAACAGGCTAGCCAGCCCAGAACAACGGACTGGCGATAAACCATGGCGACGGGAGCGAACAGCCGAGAGTTTGAGTTAAATTGGTCGAGGTCTGAGCATAGGCGAGAAGCGAAGCCCCAGACACCTTTTGAGACCGAGTCATGAGGCCA
>NJET01000132.1:0-36976 GCA_002591415.1 Ophiocordyceps australis | reverse complement strand
AGATAAAAAAGCAAAAAAAAAAAAAGAAAAAATAAAAGAAAAGAATAGAAAAAAAGAAAGGAAAAAAAAAAAAAAAAAAAAAGAGAGAGAGAAAAAAAAAAAAGAGGCCCGCAAAACTCTAGACTTTTTCCTGGCCGTGGCGGGCGTCGAGAATAAATGGAGCAACGCTAGGCAAGCGCCGCGCTTCAAGTACAAAAGTAGTAGTAGTAGTAGTAGTAGTAGTAGTACTGTAGTGGTAGTGGTAGTATTAGTAGTATTAGTAGTGGTAGTGGTAGTGATAGTAGTAGTATTAGTATTAGTAGTAGTGGTAGCAGTAGTGGTAGTACTGTTCTACCCATTTACCCGCGGCTTGTTGCTCCCTTTTTTCCCTTTTTTGTTTTTTTTACCATTTTCCTTTTCCCCTTTTTTTTTGCCTCTTTGCCTTTTTTTCCCCTTTCAAGTTTTTTTCCCACTGTAAAAAAAAAAAAAAAAAAAACTCCCCAATAAAAAAACACACGCCGGCAGGTTGCTCCGTAAATGTCATGATGCAGACCATGATAAAAGTGACCTGCACGTAATGTATGGAAATAAAGTGTCAGTGGTGTCATGCCAAGTTTCTACTCGCCCGCCAATTCTCCGCTTCGGCATCAAAATGCTGACCGTAAAGAGAGGAGTAGTATTTGTCGGTTAGAGGGGCTCTTTCTCTCTTTTTTTTTTCTTTTTTTTCTTTTTTTTTCCTCTTTCCCTTGTTTGCGAGCTAGCCCCTCGAAAAAAAATTACATCCCTGCCTTGGGAGGTGCTTCTCTACAAGAGGCTTGTTTTCTTCTTCTTCCTCATCTTGTTGTTCTCTCTTGTTTGCCACGTACAGAAAGCCACTTGCGGCGCCGGGGAAAAAAAAAAGGCCCTTTTCCTTTCCAAGACAAAAACATCAAAGGCGCGCAGACTTCTGTTTCCCGCGGGGCAGACGCAGAGAGGGGGGAATCATGGCTCAAGCCAAGCGTGTCGCTCGGACGCCGACGCACTCGTGCCCAGGGAGGAGGCGACTGATTGTTCGGTCTCAACCTTTTTTCTTTTGCTTGTCTGCCCCTTGACTTGCTGTTCCCTGATGGACAAGCCCGCCCCTCGGAATCCCTTGGCCTTCAGTTTCTTTTCTTCGCGCGCTGCCCAAGACGACAATTGACCAAGAAAAACTCAAGCCCGACACAGCCAAGAGGTGGAAAAGCAACACGTCACCTTGGCCTGCAGTGCGCTCGCCGGCCGTGCGGAGAAGGCTAGAGTTGACAGCTTTTAACTCTGCACAAGCCCCTTTTCTCCTGCCACCAATGACTTGAGCTGTTTTTCTCGAGCCCTGCAACTGGCACGCAGCTTTTTGTACCGTTGTTGCTTGCGGCTGAAGAGCAGTGTGTTGCACGAATAACATCCTTTTGCTTGTTCTACTTTTTGTCCCACCCTTGGACTTTTTTCTTTCTTTTTTTTTCTTTTTTTCCCATCTTTTTCTTTATTTTTTTCCCCTTGGCTCTTCTCGGCCGCTGTCCCCGCCTCCCCTCCTCCTGGCCCCCTCGCCTTTGGAGCACAGGATCCAAGAAAGCAAGCATCCGTCCCAATGGCAATAGCAGCGTTTCGAGGCCGTCGCCAGGTGGCTCTGGCGGCCGCCATGTGCTCCGGCCTCGTCATCCTGCTCATCATGCTGGCCCAAGAGGGACCTCGCTCCAGCGCAAGCTCATACCTGGAGCGCGTCGTCAGCTGGCGGCGGCGGCCGCGTCCCGTCTCTTACCGACCGCAGGCCTCTGCTGCGCCGCCAGTGCCAGACCCCTTTGCCAGCCTCGACTCGGACCAGGTGCCTCATGTACCGGCATGGAACGCTCCAGTGGCCGACGCCTACTGGCACTCATACGGCCTGACGCGTCCGCCGCCGCTGCTGGTGGCCTCGGACGGCAACTGGCCCGCGCTGCTGCAGACCGTCGTCTCGTATCTGACGGCAGGCTGGCCGGCCGACCAGCTCGTCGTGGTGGACAACTCGGGCGTGGCCCGCGCCAATGCCCAGGCGCGCCTGACGCTCTCCAACCCGCGCTTCCTCAACTACGGCCAGCTGCGTCGCCTCGGCGTCTCCGTCGTGCCAGCGCCCGTGCTCATGAGCTTTGCCCAGCTGCAAAACTTCCTTTTGCACCTTGCCCACGTCAACAGCTGGCCCTACTTTTTCCGCTCTCGCGCCGACGTGGTGGCCCTGTCGCCCGAAGACGCCTCGCCTCGCCCCGGCGATGCCGCCTACCGCTCCCTCTACTCTCGCTGCCTGGCCCATGTCAACCAGACTCTGGCTGCTTCCCATCGTTGGGCCGATGGCTTCATGGCTGACGGCGGCCATCTTGTCCTTGTCAACCGTGATGCCTACGACGACGTTGGTGGCTGGGACGCCTTCATTCCCTTCCACATGAGCGAGTGCGACATGGCCTCGCGCTTGCGCATGCACAAGTGGTCTCGCGCCGATCCCCCTGCCCCCGTCGGCACCGTTACTCGCGTCTCGGCCGTCCTTGCTGACTTGCGCGCTCTCTACCGTGACGCTTCGGTGGAGCCTTCTATCCAGCGCCCTTCTGCCAAACCCAAGAGAAACAACAATGATGCCCTCGCCTATTTCAACAAGCTCAAGCGCCTCGTCAACACCATGGCCCTTCGTGGCGACGCCTGGCAGTCCAAGCCCGGCCCCCAACAAGGCGGTGCCGGAGAGCCCTTTTACTATCCCTTTCACGGCATGCTCGAAGCCGTCGACGTCTTGGCCGAGGCTGGCCGTGAAGTCTTTCGCCGCAAATGGGGCCACCAGGGCTGCGACCTCATTCGCGACACCACTCTTAAGCTTGAGGACCAGTGGCTCGTGGCTCACGACTAATTCTTTTGACTTGCGCCTCCATTTCTCACCTTTCAACGCACATGTGTAATGTCTTGACGTCATATGAGTTTGCGCCATCTTGACGAGGCTGAGTGAGGATGCCACGGCGCCGCGACACGTCATCTTCTTCTTGGGTTGCATATACACATATACTATACACATATACTATACACATGTACTTCAATAATGCCTCTGTACTACTAGTACTAGTACTACTATCTATTCCTCATCCACGCCTCATCATGACATGTTGCAACCCAAAATCAGTCCAACGCTGTCAAGTCGGGGAGTGGAAAACAAATTTGATCTATTCTTCTCGTAAAGGCAATCTCTTGAATCTTTAATCTATGGCCCGCCATTTGCTGATTTCTCCATGACCCCTTGCACAAGACAATCTGATTTATGCATGATTCATCGCTATGCCTGTATAGTGCAACGCCAAGTCAATCCTGTGACGAGGGAAATAGTGATTTCAAGGGAAACAAAAAAAAAAAAAAGTTGCATATGCTCCCTGCAACAATGACTCATCCAGCGAAAAACGCCCCTTGTACAATCAACAACGGACAAACAATACAGGTATCAATGCGGGTGCAGCAAGAGGCAGTCCTGGGTATATGCGTGTATCTTCAAGTGTATGGCTTCATGGCGCAGAAAAAGGGTCGTTGAGTCGTTTTGGAAGGGGAACAACAGTGTAGATGAGGCTTGAACAATTGTCAACGCTTGCTTATAATCACAAGCAATATATCTCGAGGTTGGTGTGGGAATAGCCATGGCTTGGTGGATATTGCGGCCGTCTTGTATGTCGATAGCAGCTCGTGAGCCAATAGTCTTGAGAGAGTGCGACACAGATGACGCCATAGGCAACTGCAGAGCCATAGGCCAACCCAGCTCTGTAGCGCAGGGCCACGTCTTATAGGCGTGGCGTCGTGGACAGACTGGCCGGGAATAAAACTTGGCCCAGCCATCAATAGATATGCAGGGCAGCAAGAGGCGACTGCTTCACTTGTGGTGGCCGCTCTTGGTGGCTGACTGGCGGTCATGACGACGGGTGCGCTCACGACCCCTGTTCTCGTCATCAGCCGAGTGCGAGTGTTGGTCCACGTCATTGTCGTTGTCGACTGCGTCGCCATCATCGCTGCCGCTACTAAGGCGACGGCGGTCCTCTTCGTACCAGGCACTCAAAGGCTTGCCACCAAACATCAAGTCATCGTCGTCAATGACGATGGGCTGGACCCACGAGTGCGAGGCCAAATCGAGCTCGCGAGCAGACGTGTCGAGAGCGCGAAGGTTGGGAACAAGGCAGTATACGGCTTCTGACGTCTTGGGCGCCATGTTGCAACAAGAGTCTTTGCCTGACTTTGCAGACGAGGGGCGAGCCAGCTTGGAAGCGTAATCCAGTCAGCCCTGCCAAATGGCGGGGGCAAGCGAGGTGTCGATGGGGGTTGTAGATGAGATGGGGGTTTTGTAGGCGTCCAAAAGACGGCAAGTCGGTGAGTCGCGCAATTTGGGCGGCGTCACAATTGGTGAGCTGACGTGAGGAGATTTGCGGGCCGAGTTAACAAGGCTGCTTATCTTTGCAGCCAGCGCGTCAAGGCAGAAGAGAAGAGCGGGAAAAAATATGGTCAAGGACCAAGTGCCAGATGACGGGGTTCGTGATGCGATGCGAGGAGACAAGATCAAGGGCAAGATCAAGGAGACAAGACCAGTTGGAGGTGTCAAGGACGGGGCATTTAAAGACTAGCAAGGGGAAACAGACGGGCCAAGAGACGGGAGGAGGGACAATAAGAAGGGGGCTAGGTAGACGGTACGTACCTGCGTCCAAGAGGCGTCAAAGAGGCGTCAAAGAGTCGGCCAAACCGTCGAAAGCAATGGCAACAGCCAACGCGCGCACGAATCGCTGCGCCCGGATATCGCTCGGGCGTCAGAAGCGGTCAGACGCAGTACTTTGTCACGTCTCAGCTAAAAAGTGCCGTCAGCGGGCCGGAGCTTGTGACGGGCAAACACCAAGCTAGGCCGCAGCGGCTGCGCACTGTGTGCCCGCACCAGCGGTGAAGCCCTGTGCCCGCCCTCTGCCCGCCGCTGCCCGCCGCTGCCACTGGCTGCTGGCGTCTGCCCGCCCTCTGCGAGCCTGGGCGCCTCGGGCACCAAGGCCAGGAGGCCATGTGCCAGGCCCACAGTGCGCTGCCACGCCCAGCACCGTACGCCCTGTCATGCTTAGTCGGCCTCCACCTCCGACGCCTTCACCTTCAACATGACTGACAGCTGTAGCCGGTGACATGCATCACAGCAGCCTCATCGGGACACGTCGCCACGGTATGATGTCATCAGCCCTGCTTTCTCGCGCTGCACCGCCTAGTCCCATGACGAGTTGATGACTGCCAGTCTCCCTCGTAGCCTGTTTGCAGAGGCGGCTGTCTTTGCCTCTTGTCTCTCTCGGCCTCCATTGCCGCCTCGGCCTTGTCTCCGCCTCTGTCTCCGCCGGCCTCCCTCCGTCTCACTTTGTCGTGCTTTACTCATCTTACCTCATGGCTGGCTGCCTTGCTTGGCTTGCCATGCAATGTCAAAACAAAAGTTAATTTTTTAATAAATTTTTTTTTTAATTTTGTTTAGTGTTTAGTTGTTGTTGTTTTTTTAAGAAAAAAAAATAAGAAAAAAATAAGAAAAAAATAAGAAAAAATAAGAGAAAGGAAAAGAAAAGAAAAGAAAAGAAAGGAAAGGAAAACAGAAAACAATAACAAAAAAAATTAGATTCCAAGCTTCATAATTCTTACTTTCAAACCTTCTTTAACCACCATGAACAACAAAACAGCAAATCCATCTTGTACAACAAATCCTGCCATTCTGCCTCTTGGTAGCCATCAAACTCTCACATGGAAGCAACGCAACGCGACAAGTACTTCTGATCTGAGCCAACCATGAGGTCCCTCATCCAGGTGCTCATGGCCATTCTCATAGCCTCAGCCGTCGCCAGCCTCCACATCCGCCACGACCTTGAAAGCGGCATTTACACAGCCCACTTGGACAACAACGCCACATTACTCGTCAAACGCTCCGTCGCTCGCCACCCTCCGCCAGGCAAGACCTTTGACGAGCATGTGCCGCTGCCCAAATCCTCCTCCAAGTGCCGTGGGCGTTTCCGTCGCTTCAAAATGTCACAGTATCAAATTGCCTCGGATGCTCTCTTTAACACGCGCCTTTCCGCCCTCGCGCCTCGCGCTGCCCTATTCTCCCTCCATGGCAACTCAGTCGTCTACGCTTGCAACTTCCTCACCGAATGGAACTCGGCCTCGCTGCTAGAATTTTCAGAAGCCATGGCCAAACTCGACGACAAGTGCGGCGACACTGCTTCGGGCGTCGTCAAGGTGACCAAACTCGCCAAGTGGTATGGCCGCGATGTGCGCGGCTACCAAATCTGCCACTTCGACAACCCCGAAAAGCACCCTTTTCAGGGTCTTGACAACAGCGAACTGCGCCGCGCAGCCGAAAAGTGCGATTCCTATGTGAGGAAATCCTGCTCCACCTGGGACACGGGTCCTATAAGGTGAGAGAAACATGCAGTCACTGGCTGGGAATGATTCCATGGCCTCATCCTGAACATTCAACTTCTCAAATGCCCTCGACATCAATATCATTGATGCGCTGTTTAGTCCTCCTAGGTATAACACCTGTGAAACAAAACACCCATTTCTTCAATCGCCTTGCAATAACATGCCCATGGTATAAAATCTCAAAGTAAACGCCCACGCCCAAATCACGTCTCTGGCCTGCTTTTGCACTCGCCAATGCCATAATCTTGGTGCCTGTTTAACAAAATGCTCCTCTAGTATCCCCAACTAGTCATGGCATGCATAGCTCCATTTTGTTCGCGCTGCGTCGTCATTCACTGGGATGCGTCAATCGCTTGAGCTGCTGCCTCTTTAAACCATACTTGTCCTCTTTTCAAAGCCAAAAAGTTGACATATTCTGCCGTCACCTCTCCTCTCTAATTCATGGCTCGAGCGGCTGATCGTGTAACTCGTCCCGATGCCGACGTGCCTTTGGTCGTCATGTCTAGACCGGCCGCCATTTGGGACGCACGCTTTCGCTGAGCTGCTGTTGTTGTCATCTCGGCCTTTTCAACGGCCGTCTTGCCCTGGGTTGCCCTGGGCTTGCGAGGTCGGCCTCTGGTACCTCTCTTGGCTCCTTCCCATGCCTCAAGGGGATCTTTCCAGCCCACAGACTTGCTGTGCTTGCAGTCCGCCACCGTCTGAGACGTCTGTTCCTCCAAGCCCTCCATGCCGCTTTCATGATAGGTCTGTTTGGCCAGGATCTGGGCTGGGTATTCAGCGCCCTTATTTATGTTTGTATTGGCTCGCGTGCGGTTGGCAACGCCCGCCGTATTATTAGCACGCGTGGTCCGTTTTGCGTTGCGACCCGATCCCGAATTGCTGACATCCTTGTTGGGAGCCGAGATGGACGATTTTGGCGCTCTTGTTGCCCTGCTTCGAGCGTTGCTGCGCAGCACTCGCAAGCGCGAAGACCGACGAGTGCATGGAGCGTCGGCCATTTCCACGTCGCTCTTTTCTCCCTTGTCAGCCATGTCCACATCGTCTCCGGTATCCGGCCGGGGAGCATCCACCATCTCGTCGTCAAGAGCATCCATCAATGGCACGTGTCGTCCTCTGCTCGTCTGTTTCTCCAAAGACACATCTGATCCCACCATGTCCAAAGCTCTCGATGCCTTCTTGTGCGGGCTGCTGAGATTGGGATCCTTAGTCCCAAGTGGTCTCCGCTGCTCCGCAAAGGCAGAGGGTATGTCCGGCTGTGATACCGACAGCCTCGAGAGCTCCATGCTACCCAATTGTTCGCCCGAGCTAAAAGGGCTCCAATTCTGCTCACCAGGCGAGTCATTGCAGATCTTCATGGGATCACCAACTACTGCATCAGGTTCGACTGTTTGCCCCATGTTAAGTCCCGCTACTGGCATAGGATCCACCTCCATGGCAGTCGAATCATCTACTTCTGTGCACTGGCTTTCGGGGAACTTGTTGCTATATTCGATCGGCAGCTTAAACCGAACGAAGAGCCGCCCGTTCTCCCGCGTCACCACAACTTTGGCCTCGCCACCGCATTTATGTGTGGCAATACGTGCCAAGCTGTCAACAGCTGGCATGTCGGTTCCAAAAATGTCGGTGCCAAGGTGCATATCAACATCGTACACTTTGGAACCACAATGCTGCGGCGTGCTCTGTGCTGTATTCTCCAGGGGATCTCGGCCCATAAGCAGGGCCCATGAAATGGCTGGAGTCACAGCCGTGTTTGCAGCCATGTCTAGGCGTCGAGGCACGTGGGGGGTCCGTAGCTGTCCTAGTTGGGACACGGCAAAATCCTCGACAGGACTGGCTGTAGACGCTGTTGTCTTAGTGCCAGCTGTTTCGTATGAGTACCGGATGGATGGGGCTGATCTAAATGGATCGGCTATTTCCTTTCCTGGGGCGAAATCGCTAGTATGATTGTTTTCTAATTTAGCCAAGGGACTTGCTTGGAGCTGAGCATGGTCGTCAAAGACATTGCTACCGAATTCAATAGCCTGAGGGGTCGATGACTTGAAGACAGCATGATTGCCAACAACTCTGCGAATCAAGGGCTCATTCCGTCGTCGGGACGTAGTATTGGCACTGCCAATGCGAGAAGTTTGAGGAGATGCGCCAGCTCCCACTCCTGGCTTAACAAACTGGGGAGAGGCAAAATTTGAAGACCTCTGTCCGAAATCAAGTCCAGAAGCATCCTGAAGCATTGTTTGCTGGCCAGCCACCTCAGCATTGTTACCATGAGGTGTCATGTTTGGCTCAGCAGTCTCGACAGGTGTCTCAAAATGTCGTTCGGATACGTCTTGAACAGTTTTTGAGCTTGTGCAGGGCGTGGACGGCTCTGGACATTCTCGATTTGCAGATTCGACTTGAACTGATTTGCCAGGAGATGATTCACCACCAAGACCAGGCTCGGATCCAGTAGTCATGCCTGGTAATGACATGGGCACAGTAACAGTAGTTGTGCCGAGCTGGCTAGTATTGTCATGGGAATGTTTCAATTCCAATCCAGAGTCATCTCGAGAAACGAGAGCATCCATGTCAGGTTTGCTGAGAAGAGAAGAGGAATCCAAGCCTGGTTCAATCGAAGACTCTTGATCCAAACACTGTGCTTTTCTTGGAACCAAATTCCGACGCAGAAATGTGAGGGCTTCGGAAGAGTTTTTGGTGTGCTCAGCAGCTGCTTCTGTTCCACGCTCAAATAGCGAGCTGTCACTAGACGCTGGCTCCGAAGAGGTAATTTGGCTTTTAGCTACCGCCTCGTTTTCATGATTTAAAAGCTGCAAAAGCAGACCCCTATGAAGACTGCCTGACGAAGTATCATGGCGGCGCAAGTAAAGGTCATTCAGGCGACGCTTGTCCGAGACAAGTCTATCTTGAGATGAGGCTCCATTCGTAGCTGATTCATCAGCTGATTCCTTGTCCAAGTTCTCAGTGACCTGGGCTGTGGGACTTTATCAGCATGAATGCTTGACTCTGTCATAATATTTGACAAGCCAAATACCTTTTGCGTCCATGACCATCTTGGACACTTGATTTGGTGTGAGCGGCATGCCGGCAAACTGAGCCAGTGTGTCATCAAGAGTCAAGACAAGACGCGCCCGCTTGACGTGAGCTTCTTCAATGTGGCCTGCATCAGCGCGTCTTTTTCGCTGCAAGATTGGCCCAAGTATGGCCTCTTGGTCTGCGTTCTCCACCATTGGGAACTGAATCCTCTTCATGATGATACGGACATTCCTAGTCATACTGGCATTGACAGCAACTCTGGTCCAGGCAGGTGGACGACAGAAGGATTGGACCTGACTGAAGCAGTTTCGCCATGTTCTGTATAAATTTTAGCAAGGCCACGGCTACAGCTTGCATCTCAAATGGTGCCAACCTGTCGGTTGAAGACGACGCATCATCTGGCTGTGGCTCATGTGGGAAATATTCAACCAAGTTGGAGAGAGATGAACTCGGTCTGGACACAACATCAGTCTTGACCCTATAAATCGACGTCTCAGTGTGCACTGCAAGGAGTAACCAAGTTTTTACCTGATTGGGACGAAAAGCCCTGTGTGAGGAGGGTTAGTGTGAGAGTGGCTCATGGTGGTCAAGGCGAATGAGTAATGAGGCCAAGGCGTGAACTTAGAGGATTGCAAAGACAGAGAGAGCGCGCATGCTGAATGAAAGTGGAGGATGAAAGGTGCAGCAAGACATAAACCTAGCCAACGCGGTGGTGTTGAAGAAGAGTGCCCAGGTGGTTGGTTGGTGGTTGTCGGGGTTTTCAAGCTGCCATTTGCTGCTCGTCGTTTTGGGAGCTTTGTTTACAATTGGACTCGGGCTCTGGACCCACCACGCGCTCCACCTACCTACCCTACATGGCGATACTTTGTCGAGAAAATGGGTTGGTTAGAATTCACGCAGTAACTTTGATGAGGAGTCAATTCATGTTTTATTCCATGTCGCAATCTTGACTTATCTCTTGACCTGGTCAATCGACTTTATTTGTCTCTGATTACGGTGCAGAAGCCCTTGTTGAAATGACTACTGCTACTACTGCTACTACTGCTACTACTAGTACTACTACTACTGCTACTTACTGCTACTACCACTACTACTAGTTGGATGCACTTTTTAGCTTGTTGCCAACGGCAATGATGACTTAGCAGCATTCGTGGTTGCACAAATACACGTGGCGGGGCCGCCTCGGTATCACGACATGGAAAACGTCATGTCACTGCAACATTCACTGTCCGCCTTCAACTTGTCCTCCAACTTATTCAGTCCAAAGCACCTTTGCTGCTGCAATCATGAACCGACTTTTCGGCTCCAAGCCCACCGCTCCTAAACCGACACTTAGTGGTGCCATCACCAATATCGACACGCGCGTCGCTTCCATTGATACCAAGCTCAAGGCTCTCAATGGCGAACTCTCGGCCTATCAGGAAAAGCTTTCACGGATGCGCGATGGACCCGGCAAGCAGGCCATTAAACAAAAGGCACTACGTGTTCTTCAACGCCGCAAGGCATACGAGGCTGAAAAGGAGAAGCTAGAGAGTCAAGTGTGGAATATGGAACAGGCTCAGAGCATGCAGGACAATTTGAAAAATGTCATGACTCAAGTCGACGCCATCAAGACGACCAATAAGGAGCTCAAGCGCCAGTATGGCAAGATTGATCTCGACCGCATCGAGCGTCTTCAGGACGAAATGGCCGATCTTATGGACGTGGGCAACGAGATCCAAGACAGTCTGGCCCGCAGCTACGATATTCCCGATGACGTGGACGAGACAGAACTCGACGCAGAACTCGAGGCTCTTGGAATGGAGCAAGAATTCGAAAGCGAAATGGGCGGCCAGTTGCCCGGTTTCCTCCAGGATGAAGTAGTGCCCGACTTTGTCGACGAGCCGCCAGAGACCGAGGACAAGGTGAAGCAGGTGGCCGGGTAAACTAGAGATGACTTGACCACCTTCTATTCTTGTATCTATCCCTTTCATGGCGTTGGGAGTCACAGATGTTTGGCTGGATAACTGCTACCACCACCACTACTACTACTCAGCGTTTCTTGGTCATGACAGTATACTATGTGCTCTCGAATTATTTTGTCCTTGTTCAATCCACAATGCTAGACGACACAATGTGTGCACAGGCTAATGCATAGACGCTGTTATGCTACCTACCCCAAACGCTGTGCGTATACAAATACCAAGGATGCCCATCATCCCTCAACTCCGTAATGCCAAACGACATTACCCAAGCAGGTTTTCTTTGCATGTTGGCTAATAAATATAGTGCGTCGCCATTTAAATATTAACGGTATACGCGACAAAAACCACCGTGGTATTTTGCCTTGCAATCAATGTTCCAGAGTCTAGTCGACAGTTGCAAAGAAACGAGAGGCTGCCTCCAACTCTGGTTCTTCGTTGCAAAAGTCCCAGCCCACAATCACTGACATTTGGCTGCAGCAAATGATTTTGCGCGCATCGAATTGTAATTTGAAGATGCGCGCGGCCGAGTTCTCAGCTGCAGCAAGGTGTGGGTGGTGTTGAGTTGCATGGGCATTGGGTTGCTCTTGAGCAGGGAGTTGCTCCTGGGTAGGAATTAGCGGGGGATGATGGTGAGCTGGCTGGGCTGGAGCAGGGACAGGTGCTGCAATAGGAGCAGGTGTCGCCATTGACTCAGGAGCCATCGCCGACACAGACGCCTCGGCAACGTTTGAGCCAGAACCACCAGCGTCTATCCAAGATCTGGGACCACCTGCAGCTACTGCTGCTGCTGCTGCTACAACAGAGCTTGGCATAAAGGCGCCGTGTTGAAGAGAGGTCTGTCGTGCTCTTGCTGCTTGACTAGCTTCAACAACCACTAGGGCATTTGCCACGGCCTGTCTGAGCTGGGCACGGACCACGGGAGACGGTTCACGCTCGATAGCAGTCTGCAACACACCAAGGTAGGCGAGCATGCCAGGATAGCTCAGCAAGGCTTGCTCCAGAGCTATTGCGCCTAGGGGAACAACCTGCTCAATCAGAGCCACATAAAGACCCGGCGAGGCATGCGAGGCGCCTGTGCCATCTCCAGACGAGTGAACAGCCGCATTCTCCTGGCTGACACCGGGCCCAGCGGCACTCGAAGATGAGAAGGCTGCGTTTGCTTGCGCGACATGGGATTCAGCAGAAGTTTGAGGTGTTGACGGCTCTTCTGGGGGCGCCACTCTGCGTTGCGCAGCAGCAGCAGCCTCTTCTTGGCGTAAATGATGAGCCGGCTTCCACACCCCCTCCTTATCGCGCCGCCAAATGATGATGGTGTGGTCATAAGAACCGGACACGATGCGTCCGTATTTTCTGCTCCCTCCCCCTCCAGGCGGAACTTTGGCCCCAAAGGCTTGTATTTCTGTCGGCCTGGAACTGCCCGCATTGACTGGCCTGGAGCGCCTGGCTCGGCGATCGCTATCCTGGTTAACCTCTCCTGCCTCAATGGCTCGAAAGTAGTCGGCATCGACTGCTTTAGCCTCTGCCTCATCCTCCTCTCTGCTATTCGGCAGGTCGCCGAAGCCTGCCTGGACTGTCCGAACTAGGTTGGTGTGGCCTCGAAGCTGGGCCACCTTGAGTCCTGTGGGGGCATCAAATATGCACACCTCAAAGTCGCTACTTCCGCTCACTATTCGACGCTCATCAAATTCGACACAGGCTATACCCTTGTCGTGAGCGGGAATAGTTCGAAGGCAGACTTGATCGGGCCAGTTCCAAATCTTGATTTGCCGATCACCTGAAACAGACACAACAGTACAATCTCGCACCTGGATCGCATTGACAGCCGCTCCATGACCATCGAGCCGGCCTATCAGGCGAAAAGGCTCTTTGAAAAGCAGTTCTTGCCCAAGGTCTGGCTCGTATCCATAGCGCTTCAACGTAACAGGCACGGGATTGACTCTGTCATGGTCGACTCCGTGTTCCACTTCTCCGCACCGAAGCGGCCGCCGAGTAAAGATTTTGACCGACTTATCCTTGGATGAGGTGACAAGGATGCGCTTGTCGAATCGGACATTCAAGACAGATTCTCGATGAGCATCGGTGATTCTTTGTACCACTTGTCCGGTAGAAAATTTCCAAATAAAGATATCAGAATCGCTACTTCCTGATACTAGTATGTCCTCGGCTGGATCTGCATCGAATTGTAGACACAAGACTGACCCTTTGTGGCCTAGAAGTGGCGGACGAACGAGGCGGTGGGAATGCATATCCCATATGCGCAGAGACTGGTCTCGACTGCCGCTCACAAGGTAGTTGGCGTCAAATTGCAGCGTATAGATACATTCTTGATGGCCCTCTTCAGGATATAGCGGGTGCGGCAGCTGGAAAGTGGTATATTTTCCAAGCTCCCAATTCGATTCGAGGCGTTGCCTCATGTTGTAGAGATGCTTCCAATTGATGCGATAGCCCGACCGACTGGCATCCCAGATCCACAATGTTGATCTCAAAAGGTTGTCTGGGCTGTTAGCACGTAGAGCATGGGCCGAGGCACGCTGCGGTGAACTACCCGGCTCCTTTCGCTTGGCACGCACTCGACGCTCCTGTTGTCTAGAGCCTCTGTCAACCTCCTTTCCCTTTTCTAATACTGCTCCAAGACTGGCGACGGCCTCTTGGGGTCTTGAACCGACTGAAAGGGTAGGAAGTGATGACTTTGGATTGCCAAAAATGCTACCTCCCACATTAGCACTCTGGTCTGCCGTCCAAGATTCGCAGCAATCCACATCAACCATTTCAAGATCTCCATCGTCTTCGTTTCCAAGGGTATCCAAACCGCTGGTGTGCGTCTCAGCATTGTGTAAGCGTCGTAGATGGTCAATCGACTTGTGCAGCCCTTCATTGACTCTGGCTTCCCAAATATCTATCTCTGACTGGATAGCCTTCCATCCTTCAAGGTGGTATAACCTCTCCCAAAGTTTGGGGTCCAAGACAAGTTTGTACCACGAACGACATGTCTGCATGACACAGACAAGAGAGATGGGGTCGAGATAGCCGAGAATCTTGAGGCATATTTCAGGCGGTAAATGTTGAATGAAATCGAGGTACAATCTTGGTCTCAGGCGTTGAACAATATCAGCCAGCACCGATGTCGGTAACTGCTCAAGCAAAGCCATTGTCATGTCTACGAAGCTCTTTGGTCAGCTAACTGCATAACGGTGGCCAGGCTGCAGCAATCGCTCACCCATCTTGATAGATAAAGGAAGAGCGGATGCGGTGCTGGCTAGCCATGCCGGCAGGTCGGCGGGGGATTTGAATGACGGCCCTGCCATGACGGGATTTTGGTGCATCGATAGTGTAAAGGGATCCTCGGAGTAGCCTTCGTCGGTCTGATGTGCAGGCGAGAAGGGGTCCATGGTGGAGAGCGGTGTAGGTGCTGAAGAGTGGCAAAGGTTGTCTCGTTGGCACTCGGCAGGCGCAGTCAATCAGCAGGAGATTCGGGTGGCAACACCGATTGGCGCAGGAGGATGCAGCCACGACACCTGGGGCCTCTGATGCAGACTATAAAACAACTGCAGGTGCCGTTGCGGACATGGACTCGGGTCTTAAGACTGGGCCAATCTAGGGCCTAGAGCTAGATCGGATACTGGAACAATGCTATCGCATCAGTGGCTCGACAATGGAAATGCAGCGACGAATGAGCCGTTAGACAAAAGCCGTCATTTTCAAGTAGCGCGCAACGGATGCTGCCATGCAGTCGGTTTGTGACAAGAGTGGAAACGCCGCGAGTCGTGACGGGCGTGACGGGCGTGACGGTCGTGACGGTCGTGACGGCCGTGGTTGTTTCAGTATGAGTTAGTAGCATGATAAGTGAATTGCTGCCGACGTGCATGTATTCACTATTTGCGTGCTATTGTGCTTAGTAAGATTTGCCCCCAGCACCTTTACCGTGTCGGCAACTCGTCTCTCTGCAGCGCCTGGGCCGGATGGAGCGGATAGGCCACTATTATTCATCAGAGCTACTACCTATGCTATCCGTCATGCTCAAGAGAAGTGCTGTGCCGTGTCACGAATACATTACGACCCGGGCCGCGCAACGCAACTGCTATAGTGCCAGCCGCGGCTCTGCGCTGCAAAGTCGGGCTGGCTGCTGGCTTCCGTGTCGCACTGGTAGCGCCTTGTACCACCTGGCCAGATGCTTGATGTTCATGCGCGCAGCCTTTTTATGCCGTTGCGGCCCATCAAGAGAGACCACAAGGGTAGAGGCTAGAGGCAAGTGATATCGAGTTTCGGTTGACCATGTTAATTTTGGTTAGATGTTAGATGAAGACGACGTCGGGAATTCCATGTCGGAGAGAGCCAAGCAACGGCTAGTACTAAAATACTACTACCCAGCCAGTAGCCAACGAACGGTGTTAAGCTGTTGGCAAACCGTCGCATGACCTCTACTCATGGTAAAGGGGCCGAATATCCATGTGCGTCCGACATGGGTGCATGCCTACGAAACATGTAGGATATCTCCGCATGAATGACTAGCTAGCTCCCAGCCAGACGTGGCCGTGAGGTCAATCGTGGCCATGCGGAGCAGCATTGGGCTAACTTGAACTTGCTAGTGCTGTAAACATGGAGCAGAGACAGTGCGAGCAACAAGCTGCCCGCCTTGGCTCCACGAGTGGTAGTGGGAATAATCAGGGCAGAGGGCAGAGGGCTGCCCCTATTGCCCGTGTAATATGGCACGTCATGTTCAACTTGAAAGAATGGCCAATAGCTCGACGGTTGTCAAGCTGTCCAAGGAAATGTTTCATCAATGACAGCGGCGTGTGAGACAAGGCATAGCCAATAAAAGCCTGCCCAAGGCTTCTCGCAACCTTCTATCCGGCAAGAGGCGCCCAATCATGCTCCGCCGTCGTGTGCTTGACGGTGAAGCAAAAGCTGCATGCTGCCGACGGGTGGTCAGCCGCTTTCAGCCAGCAAAGGAGCCATGACACCGCAAGGTGTGATGCCGTCTGATTTGCGAATCCGGGCTGAGAATATGCCGCTCAGGACTCGAGACGACGCCTCGTGTCAGGCTGATGTCGACTGATGGCAGGGTACACAATTCTTGTCGTGGCTTATAGAGCAACGCTGCCCCGTGCGTCTGCAGCGCCTACCTTGGTCCAGCTCACCGTTGTCATCAGCTCTCGCGTCAGGATTCAATGGTGCCAACCCGTCAGCGATGACCATCGTGGTGCCATATTGCTATGGCGAGGAGAACAAAGCGTCTCCACCGCCGTTGAAGCGCGGCGAGCCGTCCGGACATTTTTTTTGCCCAATTCAGATCCAGGAGCTTGTCACGTCGAGCCTTGTCCAAGGCTTCAACGTCGGGCACTTGACTTGCACCCATTTCTATAACTTGATACAAGTCCTGACCATGTGGGAGACGTTTGAGGCATGAGACAGGCTTTCAGGGCTCGTAAAGGTTCCCTTTTGCCTTGGTCCACATGAACAACTTGGCCTGTCGAGCAAAGTCGTTTTTTGGCGATTAGACTGTCCGTGGCATAAAGGTAGCCCCGTGTTAGCGCCCCCGCATGAAACAGCCGGCGTGCGTGTACTGTGTACGTACACTGAGTCGTCACCAAGGCTCTATATCAGCGCCTCTGCTGGGCATAGTGCCATAACAGGCGCCCCCTAGAGGTCGGAAGCAGTAGCGGCTGCTGCGAGATAGTGGTCTAGCGTTGGCATTGCTGTGCTCGCAGCTAGTGGCCTGGCTTGGCCCAGCGCTTGCCTTTTCAGGCCCCCAACCAGGTACAGCCCATCCAAGGTAGACGGACAGGTACTTTGCCTCCACTACCGCGCTCCCTCTCAGGCCCAAGACAGGCCTATCCTTCGCCATGGATCCCTCCGTAGCTCAAGTACGTACAGGCACAGTCCACGCCAGCAAAGGTACCCCCTTGGAGGCTGGTCGCAGGACAGGGAAAGGGCTCACTTTCTCTCACTTACTCACTCTC
Source organism: Ophiocordyceps australis (assembly GCA_002591415.1). Lineage (NCBI taxonomy): Eukaryota > Fungi > Ascomycota > Sordariomycetes > Hypocreales > Ophiocordycipitaceae > Ophiocordyceps > Ophiocordyceps australis. The sequence goes on along the minus strand of NJET01000132.1, from coordinate 19,617 downwards.
ACAGCGCTTTGCATTCACCATTCCATTCCATCCACCCTTCTTCTCCATCATTGTCCGGCGACCGCTACGGCCACAAACTCGTGGGAATTGCCGCCTCCTATCCGACTCTCTCCTCTTGTCTTTTTCTCTCTGCCCTCTCTTGTCTGTGCTGCGCACGCCTTTTATCCGGAGCAAAGACTCCTCGGCCCATCCTGGTATCCACAGGGCGGTTTTGGCGGTGTCGCGATAGCCAAACTCGCATCTTCCGCATCGCCTCCCCTGTATCGGGTCTTTTCATTTCTTTGTCTTCTACCCTCCCGTCCTTTCCTGGCCATCAACCTTGCTTGTCTGCTGCACAACTTGACAAGATTCGTCTCGATTGCGATTCCCGACCCCCGTCGACTGTTACAGAGAGCAACTGCCACTGCAGCCTCGCCCTGCCCGATCGTGAATCCTTGAGCTGTTGATTAAGCTTCCTGCATCGCGCAGCCTGCAGCTTGTTCCGTCTTGTTCAGCATTGCATCGGTCTCGACATCGACCCGGTCGGGTATTTGGCAGTCGGATCCTGCGACATCTGTCTGATTATATCCGTCTCAATCCTGCCCTTGTTCCCACCCCGAAGCGAATCAGCAGCTCCTTAAAATTCACTCCTCATTTCCAAGAGAGACAGATACAGACGGTCGATTGAGGGACCAAATTTTGGATTATCCAACGTCGACGTCAAGACATCCTTCTAACCGCGATTGTCAATACGCGACTCTCAGGACACCGTCTCGATTGTTACATGTCAGGCACGACTCGAGCACTCTAAAATTAATCACCATCATTCTCTGGCTTCCTTCTCGAGAGCCCTTGCGTCAATCGTGATTGTCCACGTATTCCTCCTTGTCAGGAATTGCCCCTTGCCCGACGCCCGCGCTCAGAGGCCTTTCCAGCAAACCAACACCCCCTTCGACGGATGGAGCATTAGGACATGGCCCATGCCCCGTTACTCAGAAACAACACCGCCCCGGTCTTTGAGTCCAGTCTGAACGGCACCGGTGGTATTCTACCAAACAGCATGAACAATGCGCCGCGCACAAGCCAGTTGTCAGGCTCAACGGCCTACGCTGGTTCCTCCTCTTCTCTTCATTCACTAACGAGCGGAGGCACTGCAGTCCCTGGCGTCAATGGCGGACCCGTAATGGCGACAGCAAACATTATCAATCAAAAAGCTGATGCGTCTCGATCTCTCTATCAGATTTGTGTCTCCCTTAGACAGCGTCTCTCTCTTGTACCTGGCTTTGAGCCCTACCTCCAGCAACTGGACCCCAATGATCCAGTAGATCCGCTATGGAACCTGTTGCGCTCAGGACATCCTTTGCTCGACATCTACAACTCGCTACAGCCGCCAGAACCCCTCAAGGTTGACGATGTGAATGCCTCGGAAGCAAAACGCTCAAAAATAGCCATCTTCAAATTCGTTCAAGCCTGCATGAAGGAACTACGCGTTCCACCCTCTGAGAGCTTTGTCATTACAGATTTAATGGGTAACGATACGAGCGGTTTTGTCAAGGTTATACCTTTCCATGCTCTGTTTTCATGTTCGTTAGACATGCCTAACTGATTCTATATTTCTACAGGTAACTCAAGTCGTTAATCTTGTCCTCGATCATGCCGAAAAACGTGGCCTCTTGCTACAACAGCAGCCATATCCTGATGACGAACCAACAAGTATCCTGGCAGGATCGCAGATGAGCTATAGAGACCATATTGTTAAAGAACTTGTGGACACGGAGCGAAAATATGTGCAGGACTTGGAGAATCTCCATGATTTGAAAAAGAGCCTGGAGCAAAAAGGCGACATTCCTGGCGACAGCGTATACCAAATTTTCCTCAATATTCATGCCATTCTTGACTTCCAGCGCCGCTTTCTAATTCGCGTCGAGACAACAAACTCAATGCCCGCGGCTATCCAGCGATGGGGGGCACCTTTTTGTTACTATGAAGACGCATTCGATATCTATCTGCCATTCATTGCGAACCAGAGAAAAGCTGCGAAGATTGCCAACCAGGTTTTTGATAAAATACAACTTTCCGATCACCCTGTCGCGGCCGATTTCAACACGCTGGACGGCTTTTTGCTCAAGCCCATGCAGCGCCTTGTCAAGTATCCATTGCTTTTGAAAGTGTGTTTTTCCGGTGTTGATGTGCTAGACTCGACCTGACACGCTGCCAGGACTTGCATAAAAAAACAGAAGACCCCGAGATCAAAGGAGACCTTATGAAAGGCTGCGAGGCTGCCGAGCGAGTGTTACACAAAGCCAACGAAGCTGTAAATCGGGATTTGCTAGATGAGGCTACCGAAAGCCTGATGAGCAGAATGGAAGATTGGGGAGACCATGATGTAGACGGATTTGGTCGATTGGTCATGCATAGCTCACATCGGGTGATTCCTGGCAAACTTGATCAGGAACGAGAGGTGCGTTGGCGGTCAAGATGACGAGAGTAAGGGCATGTGGAATGCTAATTGAATGATGGCTCAGTACGAGGTCTACCTATTTGAGCACATCCTGCTCTGTTGCAAAGAATGTTCGCCATCTAAGAGCAAGGATAAGAAAGACAGGACTCGATCATCAGGTCTCAAGTCGCGAAGCAACAAAAACAAACAACTCCGCCTCAAGGGCAAAATCTATCTGTGCAACGTGTTTGATGTTGTATCATGGTCCAAGCCTGGTGGGTATTCATTTTGCTTCCTCTTGTACGTGGCCAAAACGCCTGACTGGAAGGAAAACAGGATCGCACAACATTCAACTGTGTTGGAGGTGCGACAACGGCGAGGGCATTGATAACTTACTCATCAAGTACGGTAATGAAGAGACGATGCGCAAATGGGCAATCGAGCTTGAAAACTTAAGAAGACTCAACGCTCGACGAATGTCGGTTAGCCGAGATGGCTTATCTTCAGATTTCTCATGGACAAGGGATCATGCTGGCTCCCTCGAGAATCCCTACCTACATCCGGATGAGGATACGCTAGAAGACTACGGTTCTATCGCAATGTCCCCTCAATACCAGACGTCAATTGGAATGTCGCGAACTTCTTCCAGCAGCAATCTGCGACAGCGGTCAGCGACAGGCGACAGCGCGCAATCATTGGCCAGTATTGCCAGAGCACCGCCACCACGCTTCCCATTGACAGCCCCTCGACCGCCGCTGAGTCTTCAGACGCCTGGCAATGGCGCCCCATCACCCGGCTACCGAGCCGGAGAGAGCTTCTTTTCTCCCGGCGGCGACTCCCCCGTGTCGTCAAGAACGAGCGCTGCCAGCGGCATGTTCCCCAATTCTGCCCAGTTTTCCAAGGCGGGGATGCAACAGCTTCCGTGGGATGATAGCATTAGATACACTGCGCCGGCAATGCCTCGAGCGCCATCTCGCGACGGACCCGTATCCAATCCCTATGCCATGAATTCTAGGAATCCTCGAGGCCCTTCGCTCCCGGCAATGGCTACCCAGGGCCAGGGAAGCCTCCAGCAGCAAAGAGGGCGCTCCTACAGCACTCCCGATGTCAACGCCACGGGCATACCGCGACAACGGCAGCCCAGCCAAGGCAACATTCCGGCTGTTCCTGGCATTCCCCAGCATCTGCACCCAGCCCACGACACTAACATTCCGAGATCCCAGACGGGTTCTCCCCGAGGTGATTTGCCTATTCGTACCAGCACTCAAAGCCCCGGTGTTCAACGCGAACGGCTGCACAAACACTCTGGAAGCCTGGGCGGCACCATGGCACAATTCCCGGCACAGCCCGTATACCAGCGACCAAATGCGGGAGCTCCTCCTGGGGCTACTGCTCTGCGCGTCGACTCAGCAGCGGCCAACTCTCGGACTGTGTCGCCCGCTCTGGGCACTGGGTCGCTCATGCCCCAGTCTGGGACGTCGACATCAAGCAATGAAATGCCACCGCCATCACAACTCAAGGTGCGCGTCAACTGCGATAGCGGCAACTACGTGACGCTTGTCGTCGCCTTCAACATCACGTATCAGTCCTTGATTGATCGCATTGACGCTAAGCTCGCACGGTTCATGAACAGTAGCATTGGTAAGGGCATGCTGAAATTGCGATACCGCGACGAGGACGGCGACTTCGTGGCCATCGAGAGCGATGAAGATATACAAATTGCCTTTTTGGAGTGGCGTGAGGGGGTACGAAACATGTACTCGGGAGGCGTTGGAGAGATAGAACTCTTCTGCGTGGGCGAATCGACATGATGCCTCCTCTGCCACAACTTTCCAGACTTGATTTGTTCTGTCGACGGGAACAAGGTGCTGGCGTAAAACTTTCTTGAGAGACGCGAGTGACGGTGCACTGTGCCCAGAACCACAATGCACAAGATGGGCTGTGGACGCTATTTAATCGTTTACATTGCTCAGCTCTTTTGGGGGACTCAAGCGATGAGAAAGTCCCCCCTTTTCCATGTTTCAACCGTTGCCATATAGACACGGCTCTTCAGCGAATTGCATTCGACAAGACTCTGGTCCGCCTACCTTCGATTTTGCTCGCTCATGATCTGATACCAACTGGAGCCTTTCATTTCTTGTCGTTTTCTCTCTTTGGAGGCAAGGATGGGAAAAGGAGAGAATAGGCCCAAGCTGCACTGCCCGGGCCATATTTTGTCCCCAAAGACTGCGACTGCCTGTTTTATTCTTTCGTTTCCTTCTCTTCTTTTTTTTCCCTTTTGGTGTTTTGAGATTTTTTTGCACCATGGCGTCTTGAAGCGACTCATCGTTTCCTTCAAGACTGAGATTATCATGGATTGATAGAGGTGCTGATGCTGATATCCATTACTTGCGCAGGATGCCGATGACGGTTTAGCCGACCTGATATAATTCTGTAGCCTCGAGGGCAAGACTGGTTGGATTATATACGTGGTGCTGTGCTCCATAGATAGGTAGACAAGGTCGGTGCAAACATGGAGACAAACTGGGGCTCTGATTACATGCTTTGATGTTGGCATACAAAAAGTGTAGCAAGCTCGTTGTGGTGGGCGCGCCACCTGCAATATTAGCTTTTTCAAATTGGCATGCCATTAAATCAAAGTCAATGTAGCCAGCCTCCTGCGTGCGATATCGTACATGGGACAAGCGCCGAAAGGTGCTTTCTCTATGCCTCTCCTTGCCATTGCAACTGTGAATGTGGGCACAAAAGCAAAGCTGCACAAGCATTGGGCAACGCCAGACATGCAGCCACGTCCTTGGAATAATTGCTCCTCGAGTCTATGCGCTAGGCACGATGTTGAGTGTCGTTTTGCTTCTTTGCCTATCTGAATGTCGTGTGCCGCAAATGCAGTAACAAGACGGCATAGATGCTCATTTGTGCTTGGAATTTTGTATCAGGTATCTCTTCATACGCAACAGGTGATAGTTTATGGGATCTGTAACAGATCCCGGTGGCTTGGGACCGTCCATGCACTGACGCAGCTGAGTTTCAACGGCGGCGCACCCAGCAGCGCTGTAGCCTGCCGAAGCCCAACAAGCTGTGAAGAGGTTAGCAAAGCTGTTTGCATTTTTTTTTTTTGGCTCCATCATGTTCCCGTTCACTCTTGGCGAAGCGTTTGTTCTATGGGGAGAGTTTCTTTTTCCCATGGCGTCTCAACATTTCGCGGGTTGAGCAATTGGGAGACAGGAGCAGCAGACAAAAAACGCACCCAAGACGGACGACATGACGGCTATACAAGGGTTTTCAATCTTTTTCTTGGGACAGTGCACGCGCAGATTTTTGAGCGGCGGCAAGCGAATTGGTTTCTTTGTCATGTTGGACGACGGGCGTTATCTGAAAGCGTAAGAGGGGAATGGGCTTGGAGGGCCGTGAAGAAGTTTTTAGCTGGCTGGTCGTCGCGACTTGACAAAGCTCACGTTGCGCGAGGTCACGTGCTGTCCGGGACTCACGTGCCTGATTGGCCCCAGTCTATGAAGCGGTGCCAAGGAAATTCGGGTCGGGAAGGAATCAGTACGAGAAGTCTGGTAACCACGACTAGTTGGCTATTTTCAGGCAGCTTGATAGATACAAAGCCCTGAAGCGGTTGCTCCATCTCTACCCAAGCATGCCGTAAAAGACTGCTGGACCTAGCTGAGCTTGGCACATGGGAGCAGACGGAATCAAAGCGAGTACTGGATATATATTCTTTTTTTATTTTTTTATTTTTTTAAAAAAGGTATTGCCCCAACAAGTCTTGACGACCTATTCATATCGAGGCGCAGTTATCCAAGGGGCAGAAATGTCTTGTTTTACGTTGCCAGGCAACAAGACCGCCAACGTCTAGCCCACCACGTCAAACTTTTCTTCCATGTCAACATCATCCGCAGGGCGACTGCTGCGCGCAGCCGTTGCCCAGCCACGCCGGACCGGCATCTGCGAAACGGGTTTCGGAGCGCGCGCTTCCTGCTTGATGGACTTGCTCTCCTCTTGTCTGATTTCTTGCTTAATTTGGTCCTCTTCTACTTCTTCTTCTTCCTCTGCTTCACCTGGCTCGTCGTCCCCATCATCCTCGTCGTTTTCATCTTCATTGTCCTCGTCATCGCTGGAATCACCCGACCCTTCACTTTCGCCTTCACTCCCAGGATCGTAATCTTCTTCGTCTTCGTCTTCGTCATCAGGTAATTGTTGCTGGGCCTCGGCTTGAGCCCGCTCTAGCTCTGTCAAACCGTTTTGATCATGCCCGTTGGCGTCGTTGACATCGTCCTTTTTGGAAACTCTGTTTTCGGCCAATTGCATCTTCCCCTTTCTCTGCTCTGCCATGCTTCCATCTTGTAAATGATTAAGCTTGACGTAATTGTCAACGCCGCCATAGTCTTGCTGATCTAGCATGCCAAATTCAATTTCCTCTGTGGCATCCGTCTCGCCCGTCAACACCTCAATTACAATATTGAAGGTAATTTGCAGAATGTTAGTATAGCTGACAGCAACTATGCGATCAACCGGAATAAAGATCAGTGGTTTCTTGAATCCCCATAGAATTCCGTTTTCGAGGAAGAAGAGGCTTCCGTCCTTGGAGCCCCTGAAGGCGCTAACGTGAACCGCTTTTTCGTTGGGCCGATGGGCTTGACGAATGACGCTGTGAAACTTATTGGGGTCTGCCGAGACCATTTTGATGTCATTGCCGACTGCTTGGAGCCTTTTTTCCAGAGCCCAATGAAACAGAGATTTATATGTGTCTGATACAGCAGCGGCAGCCACGGCTTCTGTACCTGCAACAGTTCCTTCTTTGGGCGCGGATGCTGGGACTGTGAAGACGAGAGGCTCGACGGGGGGGGGTGTTGTCTTGGAGGGCAAGCAGGTGGCGCGAGGAAAGAGGACCAAGTTGTGCTGGACTTGGGCCTTATCCGGGACGGGCAAGTAAAAGACGTACTCTGAACTAATCAGTAGGAAGCTAAACAAGGAGGAGCAGAGCACAAACCAAAATCTCTCCAGGCGTAGACGATTCCCGAGACGGGGGCTGTGGCTCCCGGAGCTCTGGCGTAGAGAAAGTTGTCTGTGAGACAGAGCTCAAACTTTTTGCGCTGAGGAGCAGCGACAGAGATGTCCTTGACGACAAGAAGTACAGGCTCGTCGGCGGCGTTGAGCAATGCATTGGACGCATTGGAAGGCGCAGCTTCGACTCGCCGCCGTTTGAGAGCCGGCTCGTGGCTATTGTGAAGCTGATGGTAGACATGGCTGGTGATGTCGTTGAAGAGAGCAATGCGGTTTGGCGAGTCTGAGGCCAAGGTCAGCGCACGTGGCCTGGCAAGCGTCATGAGCGACGACGTGGACAAACGAACCAGCCGCCTTTGTGATGCCGTCGACCAGGTCGGGACGGCCCTGGAAGACGACTTGGAGCCTTTGGGAATCTAACGCCGCAGGCATTCTAGCGCGATTGCCGGGTCAAGGACGCGTCGTGCGTCGTTGGAAAGTTTCAGGCGTGGGCTGCCAAAAGGAAACAAGGAATTACAATAGTGCAATGACGGGGTTGGGACAAAGGCTCTCTTCATCTTGGTCTCTTGGTCCTCTCGTGGCAAACCGACGGCGACACTTGTGCTTAGTCATCTTTGCCTCGGGCCAGTCTTGGAGTCTTTGTCTCTTGCGCCTCGACACGGTTCCTGGGCCCAAGCATAGATTTTTAAACATGGCGCCTCCTTTTCCAAACATTTACACACATCGCAAGGTGGCAGATGCTGCAGCCAAGTCATGCGACATCTGCTATAAGCCCAGCACGTCGGTGCTCATTACGCCAGATCAAAAGGTGTCTTGCCATGAGCAACAGACAGGTCCAAGCAAAAGGCTGACGCATTTCGAGGACTTCTTTTATGTCTGCACCATTCACCTCAAAGATACTCACTTTTGCACTCCAAAAATTGATCATGAAGCTATCAAGGCGAAACGGGAGCGGGAGCTGGCAGCCGAGGTGGAATTGGTGAAGAAGGAATACGAAGAACGGCTGCGTCGCAACAAGGAAAAAGAGGCCAACTTGGAAAAGAACCGAGGCAAAGAACATGACAAGGAACCGGACAAGGACGAAGACAAGGACAAGAAAGAGGAAAAGGAAAAGAATAAAATGACTGCAGACGAAAAAGAGCCCGGCCAAGAGGTCTGTCATTGCCGCTTCTTTCAAATCGCGTTACTCAGACGTCACAGATCAAGACAGAGGCCACGGCGCCTGATGAAGAAGAGTCCAGAGTCTTTGAGCTCAAGAGGTTGGAGCTGTCAACCCAAGCTTGGCCCTGGCAAGACGACGGGCTGACCAAGGACACAGCGCATTCTATCAGCAGCGACTTGGTAGAAAACGTCAGCTTGAAGCTGCCAAGAAAGATCGGGAAAGAGCTTCACAGTCCAACTACTTTCCCTCTGTTCCAAACAACTTGCCGGGTAAGTGAGCCAGGTCCAGACGGGCAACCGCAAGCTCCATTGGAAGCCATGGAGCCCTGGCAAGGAGGAGCGGCATCATTAGCTTCATGTGGGAACAGGATAATTCCTCGAAGCTCAGACGGACTTTGCGGACATGGCTTGGCGTCAAACAGACGAGAAGTGCCGAGGGCGGCCCAAGAGTCATGGCAGGGCAAAGTCTTGGTTGCATCTGCCATGTAGCTCGGACACGTTGGTGTACAAAGTACTCGACAGGAGAAATGCTTGCACCGACAGATTCAAGGGGTGCATATTGGGCTGAAAGTGACCCAAGCGACAAGAGACTTTGCCAGCCGCCCCAGAGAGTCCATGATCAACACGTGGTCGTGTTGCGAGCCGCTCCGACATTTGACAGTTGTATTGCAAAGGCAAATGGGCACAGACAAGTAGTACAGACTACGGTCAAGGGCTCTCTGGCATAACAGCCGCATGACAACGGCACGAGGCGTCAACTCGTGACCCTCGTTTTCCCACCACAGACACGGCATGGGGCTAGCCGCGTGTTGGAAATAACAAGTGAGTCGGCATTGTTAATGGGGCGATTGATGCCGTTTGCAAAGAGACGAGTCAAAGAGACAGCTCTGGTGGCATACAGAAGGCTCTCGGCCTGCCGGTCATGTCTCATATATACTAGAGCTACTGCAAGGTATCTTTTCCCCTGGCGTCCAGGTACGACATGTAAGCGGAGAGAGGCTGAAAATCGTATTGTGAGACGGCAGTCGTTGGGGTTTCCCCTTTGGGAACGTGGGATGTGAGCTGTGGCCAAGGCAAGGACAGCTTCCCACAGCAGGGTGCAAGTGCCTTGAAGGGCAGCCCGAGGAGCTGCTGGCCTTGTCTTCCGGGGCTGCAGACGGGACAAGGAGACGGGACAAGAGGCAGTCAGAGGCAGCGCCAGAGCAACCGCCACCAGAGGGCTTTGACGAGGTCCATGGTCGATGCCCAACGCCGGGTGACACATACTGGCTCAAAGTCAGACTACTTGAGCGCCGTGGTCTGGGTTAGGGCTGTCGAGGCCTCTCCCGTTCTGATGCAAGCAGATCTGACCAACAAGCAGCCATGTCCCCGCATCTGACGAACTCGAAGCTGGGGAAGTGGCCGAAGGGCCTCTGGCATAGACTAGCGCTCCATTGTGCATGGGGCCTGTCTCTACGTGGCGCAAAAGCTCTCGACGCAACGACTGTGCCATGTTTCTGAAAAAAAAAGGGGGCGCCTTGGCCATGACACGTCTAGTTGACGCCCTCTCTGGCGCATCCACGGACACGGCCCACGCCAGCACCCAGTACTGACATGCCGGCGCTGCTGGGCCTAAAAGGGGGCCACTGAGCGAGCGTGGGAGCTTGGCATTGGGAACTCTCATGACATGCATGGGGCTGCAGCAGCGTCTAGGGGAGGGGGGCGTGTGCTTGCTCCTCGCTCAGGGGTACCAATACAGCCTGGTACTTGACGCCGTTGTACCTGGCCGTCTTGTAGACGCGACAAAAGCTTTTGACTCGGTGGGCGGCGTGTGTCGCCATCGGCGAGACCCGGCTTCTGCCCAGCGCTCCAAGGGCCTTGCTGTTGCGTCGCCGACCCCGAGAGTGTCCTTTGTGGCCCTGTTTGCAGGCTTTTGTTTCTCCGGCCAAGCCAATGGGGCCCCGGCTTGGGCGGCAGTCGACGGGACATGTCGACAATACTCAGCCTTGCAATAATGATGCGGCTTGCTGTTCCGGGAGTAGCAACCAAGGTCGTTACCCCAGCTCATCATGGCCCGTCATGGCCCATCATGGCCCATCATGGGCTGCTGATATGACATCAAGACATTAGCCAAGTCTCCTAGCCTCCCTTCACACCCCCCCCCACGCCTACCTCGTCTGCGCCCTGCCCATACTCGCTCACCCCACAATTGTTGTCCTTGATCTGGTGCGAGCAAAACAAAGGTCAATGAGGAGAAAACAGAGTCTCGGTCTGCATTACATGTGCGGATATGCAGTGAGATTTTGGGCAGAGTTTTGCTTACGGCCCGCTCAGCCCGTACCTCTCTCTCTTTGCCTGTATGAAATGCATACAAACATACATACACACATGCCAGCGTATTACGCTGCAGACTGGCACTATATCAATGCGCGCGCTAGTACGGATTTGAGAGCATTCAGCGCAAAAAGAAGAATAGATAAAAATATATGCAAAAAAAACATGGAAAAAACAAATAAAAATAAAAATAAAAACGGTTTCCTGCTTTCTCGTTGGAAACAAAGTCCCGTTAGTCCTTCGTCTTTTCTGTAAAGGGAAGCCTTCTAGATTGTTTGGCTAAAGGCGACAAGTCGATGCCAGATGGTGGAAACAAGGCCAGCATGGAGTGAGGCAGTGCTTCACTTGAAGAAGCCGAGCGTCAGCTCGGCTTCAGGAAGACAGAGATTGCTAGCTTGGCGCCAATGCTTGGTTTTTGTCTCACGTGGAAGACGCATTTGACTGCTTCAATCGAGCTGTTTTTTTCTTCTCTCTCTTTTGCGCCGCGGCCCGTCTCCGGTCCTCCGGGGTGGGTCCCGGCCCGGCGAACACGAAGTGCTCCTTCTGGTGTCTTCCAAGTTGCCACGCTCCCGTCTTGTTTTCTTCCTCCCCCCTCGCTTGGACCCGTTCAGCACCCCTCGTCTTTTTGCTGTCGCTAGCAAGCATGCATGACAAACGTGCCAGTGCAAGCCCACACCCCCTCTCAGTTGGGAGCCAATAGGTGTCCATTCCATCCTCATGACATGCTGAAAGGCGGACGTTGTATTCGGACTTTTTCGGTGTCGTCTCCGGCTCCATTGCACAGGTCAAGGCTCTGCGTGTTGCCGCTCGACACATGTCATGGCCTGGCCAAGTAAAAATAGTAATATCAAAAAAAAAAAAAACCTCAAGACAGGAAAAAAAAATAAACTCGGTGTACTTCACAAGATGCACCCCCAAAAAAAGTTCCTCTGGCAGACAGGTGACGCGAGATCCTTTTTGTCTGCTCCCCTCGCGGCTGACGGCCCAGAAAGGGCAGCCTACATGTCAAGACTGGGTTGCTTGCCGCCGCAGTTGGTAGGGCATGTTGCGAGCAGCGTCTGCAAGGAGCACGGTAAGAAATTCACAATGGTCTGCCTGCCTCATAGATGCTGCCCGCGTCCAGCGCCAGGGGGCAGTCTGATGCCCATCATTTTCATCCTGGTGGCCTCATCGTCTTGGCTTGGCCCGAGTCCATCTGGCCGAGTGCTGGCATTACTGTTGCTGACATCCACCTTTGCACGTTGCAACGACAGACCAGGCGTGATCCAAGCGCCGCATGCGCATCGGATGCCTTTCCAGTCATACCTACCCACTGCGGCGCCGCAGCGCTGGTTGGGGCAGGCTAGCCGGCCCTTCAACTGGCCCTTTTCCAGTTCAGCCCGCATCCAGCTCAGCGGCTCCACAAACAAATGCGGACAAGGGCTGCTTGAACATGTGGCGCTTGGCCCATGTGGCTGGATAAAGGGCGCAGTTGCCAAGGTCTTGCGACACTTTTTACATCGAGCCACGGTGGCATCCAAGGCTGACGGCAACGCATTGCGGCCCTCTTCTTCGTCCTCAAAGCGTAGGCGAGCCGGCGCCTGTCCGATAGCCACGTGCTCTGCAACCTCGCGATTGTAAGCCCAGCGTTGGTATGCGCCGTGACTCTTGACATTGTCGGGGCAGCCCATTTCCCACCAGAGAGCCAGTTGTTGCATGAAGCCGTCGTTGGGCTCGGCCATGGGGCGGGTGAGCCGCACTAGCTCCAGTGCCGCGTCCACCGCCTGGCCTGCCGTTTCCCTCGGCGACCGCTTTTGCGTGCCTGCAGCCAAGGCTGTGTTTGGATCAAACTGGCCAGGCTTGGCCCAAAGCAGGTAGCCCACGACTACTGAAACCGACCGCGATTTTCCAGCGGCACAGTGGACAAAGACTGCGCCACTCGCCAAACCCTCGTGAATGAATGCAACAGCCCGCGGCAGCTCCGCGAGCAAGTCGGCGTCGTCAACATCGTCCAGGTCAATCGTGACATGCTTGAACCGCGCTCCGTACTCGGCCCACGCCTCGTTCCTCATGTTGGTCAGGCGAGACGCGTCAAAGGCTACCATAGACAGCACATGCGTGATGTGCCTTTGCTCGAGTTGGTCGCATCGTCGGAGAGCCCAGAGGCTGCCGCGCACATGTTTTGCCTTAGCCAAGCCACAGCTGATTGCCTGTGTGACAGCCAATACCACTCACCCGCCCACGTAGAGACCCTCCTGGCCTTTGATCTGGCTGAGAGCCATGGATCGATTCCGGGTGAAGACAAGGTCCAGCTTTTGCCCGCTTGCTATGTCGTCGTCCGTCTACCTTAGTACTACTACTAGTAGTACGACTAGTAATACTAACTCGCCGCCATGGCTAACCTCGAGGTAACTGCTACCAAGTACCCACTACTACTACCAGTATTATGTACTAAAAGATAAACCAGAGGACCAGCCTCCGCATATCTACTAGTAGTAGTAGTATCTATGTATACATGACGCATGCGCCACACCAGTCCGCACCAGCCACAACATGCAAACTTCTGACTTGTAGCCGCTGCCTGCCCAGTATTGTCTGCCAGAGGTAGCATCGTAGGCACCCGGGCTACCTGACTTGCAAGCCATGTCTTAATCTTTTACTGGAGGAACTACTACTAATAGTAGGTGCATGCTATTACTACTAGTAGTATATAGTAGTATATAGTAGTATATAGTGGTAGTATATACTGTAATAATAGGTGCTACTACTAGTAGTATGTAGTAGTAGGTGCCAGTGTGTACTGGAGTGAATAAACATCTCCAGGTACAACGCGTCGTGAAAGCCTCGCCTCCATGTGCAAAGACTTGCCGTCAATAACTGCTTCCTTGTATCTCTACTTTGCGCCCCATTATACCCTCCCACAACAACTTGCTCCGGCAGGGCTGAGCCAACAATCATGCTTGCCGGGCCCTTGCCCAAGGGCTGCCCAAGGGGAAAAACAGAGAGCCTGTAAAAGAAGAAAACACAAAACATCTCGTATTCACTTCATGTTTCACATGTCTGCAGCCTCCGTCTACCTATAATTCGCCTTTTTATTCTACAAATAGTAGCACTACTGCTCCTGCTAGTAGGTAGTGACAAACACCACCACGACAAGATGTACTGTTTGCATGCCTCGTCCATCTGGTGAATATCATTCATACTACTAGAGTACTACTACTAATACTATAGATACTAACTACTACTACTACTACTAAGACTACTACTAATACCACTACTACTCCCTCGTCCTTCTGCTCGCTATAGGCAGAGTCAGTCTCTCTCAAAGTACCTATCCGCCTCTTCTAACCATACATCTTTATATGCACCATGTCATCCTACCCCGAACCACTGTGCGTTTTCCCTACAAATGGCCATGTTGACAACATCGGCCCGAGAAGTCATGTCTCTTCCGCTCAAAAAGCCTTCTCCAGTAATCGTTGCCTTGGACCAGCCGACCTCGCATTGGGTCCAAGCCATCTGCAGTGCGGGCACCGGCACAACGACTCGACCACACGGCTGCCCACAGTTGCTAGCGCCATAGTAGAATCAATGCAAGCCACGTTGCCCGCCACCGTCGCCCCTCTCTCTCTCTCACGCTCTCTCTCTCTCTCCCTCTCACACACTCTCTCACTTTCTCTCACACTATTCGCTCCCCTCTCCCCTTTGCGCTTGTACCATCTGGCTCTTCATCTCGTCCCCCTTTTTATTTTTAAAAGCTTTCCCCTAAACCCATCAAAGACAAGCCTTCTCTTTTGGCTCGTCTCAAAAGAAAATCCAGTTTCCAGCCTGCCTTGTCGGCCATTGGCGAGACAAATGGATGTGGGCCGGCAACAATGGCTAGAGAGCAGAGTAAGACTGCAACCCTCGGACCTTGTGCTAAACGCCGGCTCGCACAACAGCAGCTCCTCGTCTCGTGTCTCGATGTGGCCCCCCACTGTCCTCCAGTGTATCCGCTTGCCATCTCTCCAGGCCGTCTCTTTGTCAGCTACCTTTCTTTTTGTTTCTGATCGAACGCCAGGGCCGAGCCGCAGGGGGGGGAAAAAAGGCCCACAATGACTTGTCTTGCTCGACCGTCTTTGCTTCGTTGCCTCGTGTGTGACAGCTGCTTGTCAAGCCACTCGTGCACCTGCCGCCTCTGGGCTGTCCGGGCACCTGCAGCACCACCTGGAGTCTGCACAGCCCACTGTCCCCTGCTTCATGTGCCGAATAAGAGACTTGCATGTTCCCATGCATAGGCAGCCATCCACTACGCCGCCTAGCCCAACCACCTGCCGAGTCTCGTGGTGATGGTCCATCTTCCCTTGGGCCAACGCTCGCTGTGGTCCAACTGGGCCCAGTCATGATACCATCTGTGCCTCATGTTGATTTGGATGACGGAATAAGCAGCCCGAGAAAAAGACACCAGAAAAAAGAAAAAATCAAGGTGAATCAGACAAAGCCTGGGCAAGCCAAGAGTTCCACGCCAAATAATAATAATAAACATCTAAAAAAGCAGTATGCCAATCCCTCATTCATGCATCTGATGCAGCCCCAACGCCCAGGAAGCAAATCAATCCGTCGTAAAGTCGTTTATCAAAATCAAACAGGCCGTCGCACGCATCCGAGCCACTGCGCCGAGCCGTTTCGGGACCCCTCAAAATATGCCGTAGGCTTGCGTGCTGTAGCACCGCGTCCACCATGATTCTACAAGTGATACAGCGGGAGAGACAAGCTTGTGCAATAATGCTCTGGCCTCCCGCAAATCGCCCCGTGACACTTCTGTAGCACGCCAGCGGTCGACTTGTCCACCTCCGAAGCTGCATGCTTTCAGCCACAAGTGTCCGTCATCTTGGTGGGGGCATCTCTTCCATCATGCAAGCATTTTCCAGCATGTTGGTCCATTTCCCGCTCTTGCCGGCATGGCTGTGTTTGAGGTGTTGGCGGAAGTGATCTGCCCTGTAAAACTTCTTGGCCGAGTTGCACTCTCCAAACTTATGCTCCTCTTGCAGGTGCCGAATACGCTCATCCCAATCGTCGTTGGTTGCGTGCTTGGGCACAATGACTGCCCGACTCACTGGGCCTTGTCCCGACCGGGCAAAGTCACTTCCACAATAGCCGCACGTGTCGGCCTCTCCTGGCTTATTGGGCGAGTCGTGAAAAGCCCGGTGGTATCCAGACAAGGCCGAGCACGACCAAGAGTGACTACGAACGTGCAGTGAATTTTGATGTCGCTCGGCCTCATTCTTGTTTTTGAAGCGATTGCCACAAAAGGAGCATTCGTACTGCTTCTCGGCTTTATGAGCTCTATGTGGCCAACAGTCAGCATCGGTAAGAGATAGACACGGGCAGGGCGGGCAGAGTTTGGGTTACGGGCAAATGTGGACCAGGGTGCGAATACGACACAGCGTGTCGTACACAGAGAAAGAGAGAGAAGAGAAGAGAAGAGAGGGGGGGGGAGCTATTGCGCAAACTGCGGCTGGAAACCAGCACCAGTCGCTTCATAGTCATTGGCAATAAGAAAAGTCGCCCCCTTTTTTCCCCTCTCTCCTCGCCTTCAGTGTTGGGCATGGGTAGCAGAAGCCACAATGAATTGGCCAACATGTACCCACCTGAGATCTTCTTCCGTTTCAAACTTTTTTGGCTTCTTGGGGCAGCACTCGCACATGAGGAAGCCCTGGGGCTTGACCGAGGCACTTGGTTTCTGAACGTCAATTACTTTTCGAGGGCTTGTTCCCGATGTGTTTCTGGCGTGAACCGGAGGCCTCGCCGAGATGGATGTCCTAGGACTATGCGTCAAGGACACTGGCGTGGCGTAAGGGGAGTTGCACGAGGTCGGAGAGATGCCACCGGGGGAGACGCCACCGGGAGAGCGGCGACCGAAAGAACTGGCTGGCGTGACGCTCGACACGGTGGACATGTACGAGCTGGAGCGTGACACGGCGGCTGGCGGCATCGCTGAAACAGACGAGGCTGTAGGAAATGTTGCTAGTCGCGGCGTTGGAGAGCCGCGCGATCCAACATCTCTTCGGCGAACAAGGTCGCTGGGGCCTGAGACGCAGTGTTGCTGCATCTGCAGCTCCTCGGGAGGCGGGCTGGCTGCCCTGCGCTTCTGTCCCGTGGCATAGGCGTCGTCTATGCGTAACCGCCTGAGGGAAGAAGTGCCCTCAATTTCCATGTCGTCGGCAGCTGTCAGGTCACAGCTGCCCCGGGCCGACGTGGTGTCGTCGCTATCGTTTCTCCTTGTGCGCCCCAAGGGCGAGCGCTCAATATCCATCGTATCGGAGTATGGGCGGTGGTCAATGGGGCTGCGATGAAATGGTGTTGCGGACTGAGGCGACACGGCCGAGTAGATGCCGTCTGCAAGGCGCCCGGGCGAATCCAGTTGGGGCCGGTGATGCATCGGGAGTTGTGTTTGCATACTCAGAGAAGGCAGACGCGTTTCATGCCTGCGTGAAATTTCACCAGCAGGCGAATTATTGGTGCGCGTCGACACCATCATTCTCTTGAAGTTGTCAGCCTGAAGGTCTGCATATGACTGGAAGCTGAAGGTCTTGTGGTGGCATCTCAGATCTGGCGTCACAGAGTCGCGGGATCTGTATTTGGGGTATTAGCACCCTGTTGAAGCTCCATGGCCTTTTACTTGAGGCTCCGACACTTTTGTGCACCGATGTTCAAAGAGGGGGGGGGGGGGGAAGAAGAAAACATTACCTTTCAGTCGAGGCATAGCTGGCGTATCCCTCGTCGTCATGAAGACTGCCAGATTCCCGCTTTCTGTAATTGGGACGATCATCGGCAAAGGAAGAAGCGATGCTGCCATAACCGCTAGCCATGGAAGCAGGACCATGGCCATAGTCGCGATGTTCTCTCGACATGTCTTCTGGCAGCTGGGGCGCGTCCCCAATGGGTACAATGCGCGGCGGCGGTAGAGGTGGTGGGGCTTGAGTTCGAGGCTCGAGGCCAGGTATTGAGATGGCATGGCTTCTAGACAGTGGTACTTGATGATGGCCCCGAAAGCGCTCGGATATAGGAGCCATAATACTCGGTAGGTGCTGTGGGGAGAAAGCCATGACGCAGGTGGCCGGCCAGAGGCCAAAAAAAGAAGCGTCACGACGATGGTAAGAGACGACTGAAACTCTAGGGCCAAATGAATGGTGGCAGAGGGCTATTCAACAAGCAGACGCCTGCATCGGAAAGAGAGTTTGCAGACAGACAGCTGGTCAAGAGTGTCAAATGCTGCACGTGGCTCCGCAAGATGAGAGAGAGCAAAAGCAGAACAAGGGTGTCGACGGGATGCCAGGGCAAACGGCGAAGGAAAAGGCGACGAGGGTCAAGAATTGGGATCCAAGGTGCCAAGGTCAGCCAAGGTGGTGCTGTCGCGTGCCGAATAGATGGAGTGCAAAAGGTGAGTTGAGATGCGTATAAGTGTGAGCGAAGGGAGAAGGCAGATTATTAAGGTTTGGCATCAGAGGGCTGACGACGTTTTTTCACTGAGTTGGCCCAAGCCAGGATCCCACGAGTGTCGACTCGTGTCCCAAGGGTGACGACAAAAAGGGTGTGGGATCCAAGTCGTTGAAATGCGCGTCAAGAGACGACCACGAGCAGGCAAGTATTTGTACAGGTACTTTGGAGGGAGGGGGTATGCCTAGTAGGTAGTTTCTCCTCTGGCAGCAAGTCAGTTGCCTGGAGCGAGAAGAGCAAGAGCCACGATGCAACCCCTTGGGCAGCAGACGACGGGCATGGGCATGTGCCGTTGACCGTTTTTGCCGCTGCTGTCTTGGCTGATGATGGCTGTGGCCGAGGAAAGCGAATGGGCGAAGAGCCGACCGAGTGCGAGAGGGCGAGGCACAAAGTTGAAGAGCAGCCTTAAAAGAGGGTACGAGCAAGTGAGAGGCGGAAGGGCTGAGAATTTGCATGACCACCTGGACATGGGGAGGGGGCGTGCCACCGAATCTCAGCGCCAGGTACCTTGGGTAGCAGTAGCTTGGCGCTACCTCAGATGGGAGGTACGGAGCAATGTCCACCGCTGCGGGCACTTGTACCATGTATTTGCCTGGTCAGCAGCCAGCCAGCTCATCATGCCAATTGCCTGCGAGGAACCGGTCAGTCAAGCCACAGCCTGGTGTCGGGCAGTCACGGCACCTTTGGGTTCCATCTAGCCACTGACGCGCTGGGCGTGGACCATGGGCCGCCAGTTTCGCCGCTGCACCGTTGTTTTGGTCGCCCGCCAGGCGCCCAAGGGTCGGCTGGTGCAGGTCCGGCAGAGCGTGCCAGTACACGAGGTACCTTGCAAGGAGGAGGCAGGCAGGTCAAGACGACTTGGGCCTACAAATGTGCCTGGCGGCAAGGTGCCCGCGAGGCAATGGATGTATCTACCCGACCTACTCCCTACTCCCTACTCCCTACTCCCTACTCCCTACTACTAGTGCTACCTATCTGTAGTAGTAGCAGTAGTATTGGCAGCAGCAGCAGCAGCAGCAGTAGTAGTAGTAGTAGTAGCAGTAGCAGCAGCAGCAGTAGTAGTAGTAGCAGTAGCAGTAGCAGCAGTAGTAGTAGTAGCAGCAGTAGTAGTAGTAGTAGTAGTAGTAGTAGTAGCAGCAGTAGTAGTAGTAGTAGTAGCAGCAGCAGCAGCAGTAGAAGCAGTAGCAGCAGTAGCAGTAGCAGCAGCAGTAGCAGTAGCAGCAGCAGTAGCAGTAGTAGCAGCAGCAGTAGTAGAT
>NJET01000131.1:14091-59794 GCA_002591415.1 Ophiocordyceps australis | reverse complement strand
TCCTCCTCTCCTCCTCCTCTCCTCGCTCACGCCCTGCAGCGCATGGGCCCGCTTCAATGCCCGAACCCGCATGATGAAGGGCCTCTTCAACTACGAAAAGGCCTTTCGCCTCTACACGCACCACTTTCTCGCCAGTCTTGTCGACGACAAGATCCTCTATGCCGAGATCCGCCCCAACTTCATGGAGAGCAACCGCCTCTACCGCGACGACGGCTCCGGCCCCCAAGACAATGCCACCACCATGCAAATCCTCATTGACGAGGTGACGCGCTTTTGCCAGTCCGAGGCCGCAGCCGGCCGCTACTTTGCCGGCCTCAAGGTCATATACTGCACTCCGCGCTCCTCTACCCTCGAACAAGCCGCCAAGGCGCTAGACGAATGCTTCCACTTCAAGCAGCGCTGGCCCCATTGGATAGCAGGTCTGGCCTCTTGTCCTTGAACCCCCCGAGTCTCACTCGCCTCCTTGCTTCTCAGCTCACCAAAAGCCCACTAGGCTTCGACCTCGTTGGCGAAGAAGCCCGCGGCCGCCCCCTTGCCGACTTTGCCCCTCAGCTCGTCGCCTTCTCTCGCCGCTGCGCCGCCCACAACATTGACATTCCCCTTCTCCTCCACTGTGGCGAAACGTGCCAATCCGGCTCTCCTGCCGACCACAACCTTGTCGACGCTCTCGCTCTCGGCGCTCGTCGCATCGGCCACGGCTTCGCACTCACCCGCCACCCCGTCCTCCTTGCCGCTGCCCGCGCCGCCAACATTTGCGTTGAGCTGTGTCCCATTTCAAACGAGGTGCTTGGCCTCACGCCCCGCGTCGCCAGCCACGCCATGTACGCTCTGCTCGCAAATGGCCTTCACTGTGCCGTCAGTTCAGACAATGCCGCTTTTTTCGCGTGCGTTGGCCCCTTTCTTTTCTCTGCCACTTTATTTCTATCTGTGTCTTGTGCCTAGCACATTGTGCCTTGGCTAACTCTCCTCCGCCGCAGATCAAGCCTCGCCCACGACTTTTACCAAGTCTTGATTGGCAAGGCCGACTTTGATCTGCTGGGCTGGAAACAGCTCGCCCTATGGAGCATTCAGCACTCCTGTATAGACTTCAAAAGCCCCGACGCCGACGCTCTGCTTCGAAAATGGGAGGAGCAGTGGGATGAGTATATATCATGGCTAATCGACGAGTGCGGCCCGCGTTGGCTAGCCCGTCAAACCCAACACGGCTAGTCGAATCTATCTATATTTCTACATTCCCCTTTTTGTCTATGCACGTTGCTATGTGCACGTGCCTGTACGCGCGCGCGTGTGTGTGTGTGTGTGTTTTTGCTTTCTCTCTTGGCTGGCAGCATCAAATACTGGTGCCCTCACTGACTGTAAATAAACAGACTCAGTCCCACCCTGCCATCTATATAGATGCCTAGATAGCAAACAAATCATCAACAATCATGCTTCATCTAGGAAAAGCCATCTGTTCCCCATGACTCATGACAGTTTTACCCTGTATTTAATTACGGCTAAGCGCTCTATTGGCCAAGCAGACGAGAAATCGATTCTCGTCAGCCAGTATCCGTACCCTGCCCAACCATCAGATGCATCAACGCCGGTCCAAAATATCAACCAGCAAGAGCAAGCCCTAACCCGAGCCTCCCAATCAGTTACATCCACCCCATCCTCCTCGCAAAAAAAAAAAGATCAAGCAGATAGCCATATTTGAGGATGAAATCCTGGAAAAAAAATAAAAAAAGCAACCCATCTAGATTTTCGACCCTCCCCAGCCTGGGCTGTCCGCACGGCCATTTGAAAAACATTGCCCGTTTATATCAACCGCAGATATCAAAGAGATGCTTTCATTGGCAAAAGATGGAGTCTCGACCTGTCTTTGCCTCGAAGATTGTAAAAGGCCAAAAATAGCCAACCCAGCAGCTTCTCCTAGCCAAGAGTCAGCATGCCTGGAGCACCCATGGTGGAGAAACAAGCCTACCTAGGCCTATAAGCAGTATATTACGCATGGCTGACGGAGGCAAGCCATACGAACCCAAAATGAGAGATGCCACTGGGCACATGACATGCGGCCACCATTTACCCATGCCAAAACCGCCAATAATGGAGCTTCTAAATGACGTGGCCGACGCTGTGACTGAGTCGAGAATATGTTGCACATGCGAGGCAATTCGCTGTGCTTGTTTCAGGCTCTCGTGATGGTCCTCGTATTTCAAGGCGAGCGCTTTGGCCAGATCAAGAAGCTTTTCTAAACTCTTGTACCTTTATTAGCCTCCTCGTATTATATAGATAATGTGGCAAACCTACTGCCTCCATTTTCTGCTGCTGAGAGGCAATTTCAATGGCCTGAGACTCGGATTCTGTCTAAGCAAACAGTCAGATACATGTTAGAGATTTCAATCTGAGCAACTCACCAGCCGATCTTTGAGCGAGTTGGAAGTCTCTACTGCAGAATCCATAGCCAAAAACACGGATTCAAGTTTGCTCTCAAAGCGCTGTGTAACGGCATACAGAGAAGCCTCATGAGAGTGCGTAATATTTGCTTCTGTCTCCAGCAGGCTTGTCAAAAGCCCGGACAGCATATTCTGCAGATTTTTAGCATCCATTGTGCTTGCCCTGATGCTTGTGGCAGTTTCCTATAGCATGCGTCAGATCTTCACCATGGAGCCGTGCTCAAAACTTGCTTCTAAATACCTCAAAACTCTGCGAGACAGCATTGCGAATCAGGTGTTCTATTTGCAATAGACTTTCCTTGATATCCTCCACCTGTGGATGCATAATGTCCATATTGGCTCTGGTGTCAAGAATCCTTTGGTTGAGATCCTGGAATCGAGGTTCAAGGTCCGCTTCCACTTTTATTGTCAATCTGGCCATTATCTCGGTCATTCGCTTGAAGAGATGTATACTCTTATCTTTGAAAGATTAGCCATAGCGACGCGAAGCATGCATGGTTCAAGCAACCTTTCTCAGTCTCTACCCGTGCAGCCTCGCAGAAGCGCAGCGCCTTGTGCCTGTAGCTGACCCAGGTGTTCCAGGCTGAGTCGGACCGAGCTAAGCCTTCAAGGCAGTTGTCAATCTCAAGCGTCGATACATGCAACTGCGGCCTGGTAGGTATGGGTATAACGCTGAGGGCTGTCTCTCTGAATTTGGAGCAAGACTTTGGTATAGCGAAGCTGCCCCGCTCTAGATCGCATATGGCCAAACTGGCGGCATAAGAGTCTACAAAGTCTCTTGTGGCCCTGCCGCTATCAGTCAGAATTGTGGCGTCGTTTTGGCCGTCGAGGAGCTGGCAGTTGTTGACTAGTAGGCGAGCAGCAATACGATGACAAAGCGGCTCCGACTCGAGCTGCTCCAGTTCACTGATTGCCTGTGAGTAGTATTTGGCCAGCGTCTCATTGTATGGCGGCGATGGAGGTCGGTCCAGTGCTGGCAAGTTGGAGGCTGCAGGCGCTAAATTACTTCATCAGATGAAATTGCCCTCACAGGACCGACGGTACCGACTCACCGCGCTCTGTACGACCAATACGCCACGAGGAGGCAGGCACGGGCACAGCGAGCAGGAAGCAACAGACGCAGCGCCATGATGGCGGCCATAATGAAGTCATGGCCAGCGAGGTGGCGTGGCGCCTTGAAGCAAATGGCGATGATGAAGAGATCAACTTGATTGGGACGACGCCGAGTTGAAGTGCAAGGTTGGCTGTTTGCTCGACGACTCAAACGACTTCCTGCTGCAGAGCTCTCGTCCACGCGGATATACTGTGCGCTTCATTGTCTGTCTCCGCCGCTAGGGTAAAGGAGAGTTTGGGATTTGCCAACAAGGCTCTGAGAGTCTCGAGAAGCAAAAGCAGAGACTTGGCACAGTTTAGATTTTACAAGCGTCTGTCAAGCCTTCCTTATTTAGGGACTTGCCATCTTCTGACGCAGAATCATGGTGAGAGGCAGGTGCTTCCTGCGTGCAACCACGTCACTGAATTTTAGGAGCAATCACCAACACCATATTTGCCCGACTGCACCACAATGAACAAGGTCAGATGGCTCCAATGACGGCACATCGACTTGATTGTTTGACATCAACTCTACGCTTGCTCGACTCCGGGGGGCAGTTTGGCCTCGAAGAGCTGTGCAACGCGGTGTGCATGGCTCGTTTGCTTCAGACTCCAGGGTATAGAATGGGCAGACAAGGTAGAGAAGGCGTCGCGAATGAGTGCAAACAGGCCTGTCTGCGGTCCACGTGCTCTCCCTGCAAGGTCCGTGGGTGTGCTTGCGCCACTGCTTCTCTGTCATGGCCCGAGTCGACGGGACGGCACTGCAGAGGCATCGGATGTACGTACCCGGCGTGAAGCTCGGCAGCCCTTGTCTCTGAGAGGCATCTCACAGATGTCTCAGACTCGAGATGGCATTTGCCAGTGACTGGCCGGCGCTGACGAAGCGCCATTATATGACTGTCGTAGCAGGGCACTCTGGTGGTGATATATGATAGATAATAAGTTTCCCCATGACACGTCCAGGCTGCGTTGTCCGGGATCCCGAGGGCGATGTTATATGCACTTTGCGGGGCAAAAAACATGTTGGCTATTCCTTCACTGCTCAGCACCATGCCGTGTCTGGGACCTTTGCTTGGGCATGGTCAGGCAATGGCTGCCTATGCCGTGTCGAGTTTCAAGAGGCTGAAAAGCAACTTGGTGGAGCCAGCGCGCCAGGTGTGGACGTGACAACTACTACTTAGTCGACTTTGGGACCGACGTCGAGACTGCGTGCGAGACTGGATCGACGATGACGCACAGACAAGACGGCCGGCCTTGAACTGTCAATGGCGGGGCTCCAAGCCGACCCCATGGTTGCAACCGGAAGCTATCGAAGCTTGTCTCACTGAAAGAAAAAATGACTACGCGTGACGGGATTGCGAGCCAGAGGACACAAGAAGCTTTCTTCCTCGTCGGACCCCCATGGCCATACGACCCCTGCCTCCTGCAACCCATCAGCTCGAGGCTTGTGTGGAGCATTCGGCGCCTTTTTATACCGGCGAGCCAGCAACTTTCTGTCTCTCGGCACCATCGTCGACAAAGTTCCTGCAAAGCAGCCACCTGGCAAGTGCTGTTATTAGACAGTCGTCAGTGGTACGTGCTTGAACCAGATAAACGACAATCACAACAGCCACGTGGTGCGATTCAACAACATCGAGATTTGAGACTGAATAATACATGGGTCCATCTGGCAGAGCCGCACAGCGGCAAGCCCGCCAACGAGATCTGCTGCTGCCATCTGCACCGGTCAACAAGACACACACATTGGTTGGGATAGTGGATAAAGGGGAGGTCTGAGGAATCTGAAGAGTCTGAGGGAGAAAGAGGATTAGCGACGCTTGGTTCAGTCGGGCTGTTTACGGCCTTGGCAAGAGACGAAATTTGAATTCCTCTGGGGCAGCAGTGAAACCAAGACGACTGTGCGGCATAGTCCCTTCAACATGTGCACGCAGGTGGACAGGCGTTGGGCTTGCGGGCACGTTGGCTTCTACATTATAAGATGGTGCGATCGCCAGTTTCGAGGATGCAAGGGCACGTCGGCACAGCACGAGATACTCGAGGAGCCGGAGCTATGTAGTGACTGCCAGCGTCGCCATTCGCTGCCCAGTCCAGGCGCGTAAAGCAAAGCAAGGCAAAGGAATTGGGGTACTATGCCATGGCCGATGAGGCTGGTAATTAATATGACTGGTGGCATATGGTTGGATAGCGACGGATAATAATGCGGGTTGGGTGAAACGTGGCGTGTAGTTCTCTTGTTGGTGTGAGAGAAATGAGACAGGGCAGACAAGGCAGCGACTACTACTACTAGTAGTACTAGTAGCAGGAGTAGGAGTAGCAGTAGCAGTAGCAGTAGCAGTAGCAGTAGCAGTAGCAGTAGCAGTAGCAGCAGTGGTAATAGTAGTAGTAGTAGTAGTTAGTAGTAGAGTAGCAATAGTACTAGTAGTAGTAGTAGTTAGGAGTAGTAGTTAGTAGTAGTAGTAGTAGTAGTAGCAGTACTACTACTAGTAGTACTATGTACAGAGTACCTGCAATACTACCTCCTAGGTATTGGTAAAGCCCAAGCGCTGATTGGGCAGGAAATAGAGTGGCTATGGATTGTTGAGTGTTGCCTCCCCCTATTCACCGAGGGCAAGGCCATGGAGCAGCATTAGTACTCTGTCGAGAGGTAAAATTAAGTTGTGGCAGAATTGTGCGTATGAATGTAGGCTAGAAGATGGAACCGTGCATCGAAGCATGGCCCGCTAGCTTCAAGGGAGACGTAGCAAGTAAGCGGGGGCGGCCCGAGCGAGCGAGCGACAGAGACGAGGACGGGAGGGAAGGCGCTCGAGGCAGACGAATGCAAAAAGCTTTATAGGAAGATGAAACAAACAGACCAGAGCCAAAGGCGGACAAGGGATGAAGCAGCTGGCGCAAAGCATCAAGAACCGCAGGGCACCGCAAAGGCAACGCCAAGAGGTAGCAGGCACCCAAGGCCAGAGCCAATGAGACAAGCGTCGCTTGGCTTCAGCCTCGCCCATCATACGACTTTGGGGGCCACGGGGCAGCACGAGGTGCATGGAGCATGCCAGTTTTTGGAGCCAGCACGGGTCACGCCATTCGGGCGACTAGAGCCGGCTGCAGAGGCTGTCTGCGGGCTTGCCAGGCGGCCGACACGCGCCGCAGCGGCCCGGGACTCGCCGACCCTCCCTACACACCACTAAAAGTCACCACCTGTAGTCACAGGCGGTCTCTGGCCTCGTCCAGGGCCTAGGGCAGCCTATGCATTTCGTTACCGCGGCCAGCCTCCGTTTGCCCGTGTCAGCCATGATGCGACTCGGGCCTCTTTTGTCCCTGGCTCGTCGACACGTCTGCTTGTTTGCTCGCATCTGACTGCTCCTCGCCTGTCTGTCCATTGGCCCTATTTACACGGCGTCTCTACCTTTGTCCTCTTGACTAAATCGCAGCCTCGACCTCGTTGCGGCGGGTCGCAAATTTGTGGCCACGACTCGGAGATTTCTGCCTATCCTTTGTTACCTCTGCTGCGGATCACACCCATCTAATTCTCTCTATCCCAAGGCACGAACAGACTTGGCAATGCCATCTGGCATCACCTTGGCCCTCAGCTCCTTCTCCTCAACAACTTGGGCCGCCGCCTCGCGCCAGCGTCTTTGATTCTTGGGCCAACCCTCGAGCACGCGCTTGCTTGTTTCCCCACTTGCTGTCTATTATCTGCAGCCAGAGAGCCTCGGCTTGGCCTGGAAAAGCCCTGTTCTCTCAGGCCTCCTTGGTCAACTTGTCTTCTCCCTTCCTTCGCCTTGGGAGCTTGACAGCGGCCTGGTCGTCGTCGCCTCCCCCTCCCGCCGTCTGGCCATGGACGACGATGCCGCCCTGCCGCCAGCCGTCGCGATGCAACCGTCGCCGTCAATCGTCTCGCCCGACTCTCTGCAGCACCCTGCCGGCGAGGCGTCGACAACGCCCGCTTCGAGCTCGAGGATGAGCACCACCTTTGACTTCACCTCGGCTCCTTCGGATGATTCGATGCCCTCCTTCGATCCAGCCATTGCCGCCTTTGCAGACATGTCGTTTGCAAACACGTCGATGCCATCGCCATTTACACAGATAGCGCCCCCGCCCCCGCCCCCTGCACAGTCCGACTGCTTCCATCAGCGATCTCTGCACGACAAGAAGCGCATCAAAGTCGATCCCGAGACGTCCGCCCTCGACACCATGAATTACTGGTTTGATGACGAGGATTTTCAGGGCAGCTATGAAATCGATTTCTCCAAGCACAACGACCCTACGCGGTAAGCACCCAACTCACCAAGGAAAAATAAAAACATTGCCCCCTCTGACCTGGTTGGTTTGGAGCAGCGTTGCCACTTCCATGCCCGGATTGGGAAGCGGCCTCTATTCAACTGCAATGGCCCCTTTCCGGGAAGAAGACTTCATCGACGACACCCCATGGGATCAAGCTCTTTCTGACGATGAGGACATGTTCGACATGGCGGCTCAGGCCAGCCAGTGTCCGCCCGAGACCAAACTACAAGCCCCTGCTATGGTGGCGCCGCCAGCTGCACCTCCGCCACCTCGGCCACCAACATCGGCTCCTGCGCTCCAGACCGGCTTTGATGCTTCGGTGCCCGCTCCAGCGCCCGCTCCGGCACCCATATCTGCCCCTGCAGCAGGGTCCTTCTGGGCCCCCGGTCGGGCCCCGCTTGGCCCTCGACCCGGGCGTCGTGACATCTGGGATAATCTGCCCCGAGGCTCGCACCAAGTCCTGAGCGTGGAAGAGCAGCGCCATTTGCTCGAGGTTGCTCTCAATCTTGGGCCCAGTTCGGGTCAGTTGCCTGGGACCTTTATGCCTCCTACAGGGTTTGGTGTGGGTTTCGGCGCCGGCGCCGGCCTGAGCATGCGCCCAGCAAGACATGCCGAAGGGTCCGGTATGGCATCGGCGGGAATCAAATCGCAAGTGCCCCGCGTCTCTCCGCCGGCAGCTGTGCCCAGCAGGAACGAAGAGAGCCTGCGGACGCAAAAGACGCAGTTGGCGAGGCGACCTGCCCCTATGCGGGCAGGTCTGTCTAGAAGACTGTCTGCAGCTGAGACAAAACCGCGATCGGCCGATCGAGTGGCGCACAATGATGTAGAACGCAAATACCGGACAAACCTCAAGGTCAAGATTGCAGAGCTGCGCGACGCAGTACCGTCGCTGCAATCGCCCTCGGGGCAAGACGGAGAGACGGACATGCACTCGGGAGCTCCAAAAGTCAGCAAGGTAAGGAGAAAACAAATGGTGTTTTGCACATGCCTTGTCGCTAATGCGAGACAATCAATCAACAGGGAACAGTTTTGACCAAGGCGACCGAATACATACAGCATCTGGAACAGCGCAACAATGCCATTATGCAGGAACACCAGCAGCTGACGCGACGACTGCAGGCATTCGAGACACTCTTCAACAGCACAGGGCGACCAGAGCTCATGATGCCCAATCACAGCATGACGCTATTCGACCCCAGAGGCTTCTGCTGAGGTGGCTGGCCTGTGATGTCCATGTTTCAGTCTTGTGCGCAACGGGTTTTGTTTTTTCTTCTTCTTTTTAATTGCACCGCATCTTCTATGAACCGGCTTGACGACTGAGCATGATGAAATGGCCGTGTACAGTAGCGACACGCACGCATTGGGCTGGCGCTGGGACTTGACGGCCGCGGGACAAGGCCACGGAATTGGAGAGGAATACTCCAGTGGGAAAAAAAAATTGCTGGCTCCATCTCATTTGTTTCAACCATGGCGACGGAGAAGGGATTGGGGTTTGTTTTCTTTTGTCTGATTTATTTTGGCCCTCTATTTTCCCCTCCAAAATAGCG
The DNA here is from genome assembly GCA_002591415.1 of Ophiocordyceps australis. Classification (NCBI taxonomy): domain Eukaryota; kingdom Fungi; phylum Ascomycota; class Sordariomycetes; order Hypocreales; family Ophiocordycipitaceae; genus Ophiocordyceps; species Ophiocordyceps australis. The sequence goes on along the minus strand of NJET01000131.1, from coordinate 50,445 downwards.
TGCATACCCACAAAGTCCCAAGGTCTCGGAGCAATCAACTGCTCGCGGCGGCTCGCGAGCTTTTACTCTTGCCCACGTGGTATTCTAGTGGGCCGTGATGTCTGACCATGATGGTGGCGCTACAATGGTATTATCCGTGGCGAGTACAAAGTCGCTGTTTGATTTCTACATGACCCAGTAGCACGTTGTGTTGTGTTTGTTTACAAGACACTATGCCCGCAATGCTTCAATGTCGTCAACCTCCTTGACAGCCTCTATGGAGAGTATATATGGTGCGTCCTTGTCAACGCAAACACTGTCTTCGATGCGGATGCCCATGCCATGAAAGTGACGAGGCCAACGGTCGTCGTGAGGCACGTAGACGCCAGGCTCGATGGTGACGCAGTGGCCGCTGGTCAGCCGTTCGCAGCGGGTGTATCCGGGACAATCATGCACGTCGAGGCCGATGTAGTGGCCCACATGGTGGGGGAAGAGGTGGTGTATCGAGGACAGGGAGACGTCAAAGGAGATGTCGCGCAGACGCTCAACGAGAGCACGGGCAGTGGCATCGTGAATATACTCAAGAGAGTTATTGGCCGACTCGCGGCACAGCGACACGGCATCGCGCTGGACGGCGAGGACGGCTTCGTAAAGGTCACGCTGGGCGGGAGAGAAGCGGCCAGATGCGGGCCAGGTGCGTGAAATGTCGGAAATGTAGGTGCCGTATTCGCCGCCGGCATCGACGAGAATCAGGTCATTGGGGCTAATGGTGTTGTTGTTGGCTGTGTAGTGTATGCAGTTGGCGTTTTCGCCGCCGGCGACGACGGGAATGTAGGCTGGGGCGTCGCAGCCATTGGTGATGAAGGTGTAGTCGAGAAAGGCATGCAGGTCCTTTTCACGGGTCCAGGCACGGCGCATAGCGTCAGTCATGGCGCGTCCCGACAATTGGCCTGCTTTGCGCATGTTGGCCACCTCTGCAGGGCTCTTGATGACGCGGAGGCCGTTGAGCAAGGGAGCGAGGGGCCTTGTGCGGAGGGACGAGCGCGGCATGATGGAGCTGAGAGCGCCATCTTGGGCATAGACATGACTGGCCGATGCGAGCATGGAGGGGAGCCGGGCGGCAGCATCATGTATGGGATAGGCCTTGTCGGCGTTGAAGATGTGCTCGGCCGCCTCGACGCCGTTGCGGTAGCCCGACCACTGCTCTTGGGCAGGGTCCTTGGGCTTGACAAACAAGTAAAAGGCATAGTCGTCGGGATTGGGCCCCAGGTTTTCAACAAGGGCCAATGCATCGGGCTCGTTCCAGCCCGTCAGCCAGAAAAAGTTGGACTCTTGGCGATAGGGGTGGAAGACGGCTCCCGACTTGAAGAGCAGCGGCGCGGCGGGCACAACGGCCACGGCCCCCTGGGGCAGCAGACGGGCAAATGCGGCACGGCGGTCGGCATATTCCTGGGCAGTGATTCCGGGCGTGACTATGACTCGTCAGTCGACGTGACCACGGCATAGGGCAGCGCGACTTGCCTTGGCCAGCGTCGAGAATGTGGGGGTGAGTCTCGTGGACAGGCTGGCCAAACTGGAGCTTGGAGGCGGATACAGAGCAAGCGTACGTTCGGCGATGGCGCTGCCATGTGCATGGGCCCTGGCTGGGCAGATGGGCAAGGGCACGGCCGAGTCGCAGCCTCATGGTGGGCAGATTGTGTTTGGCTGACTCGGCTCTCCAAGTCGTGCCAGACGCGCATGGCGGGTGACGCGAGGAGACGCGGGAGCCAGCACAAGTTGCAATTGGTGCAATTGGTGCAATTGGTGCATCGGTGCATCGGTGCATTGGTGCACTGGAGAGCATTGGTGCACTGGAGCGCATTTGGTGCACTGGACCACTGGACCACTGGTGCATTGGTGCACTGAAGCACTGGCGCACTGCTGCATTGCATGGGGCAATGCGCACCAGCAGGCCCTCGCTTGCCCTTGTGCCCTCTCCCAAACGGGATACGTAGCCATGGATGCACCTGGCCGACAGCTGGCGATTCGTTGCTGCGGCATCTGGCCCGTGCGTGTTTTTCTCGCTGTGGCGCCAAAGCGGGACTAGCGCTGTTATGGCAGGCGCGACAAGGGCTTCCTTACCCCCTCTCGTCAACATTACCTACATACATACATACATACATACATACATGGAGGTAGGCTCCCATATCACTGTCTGCATTTAACCTCGCCCACTGCATCTCAGCAGTGCATCTCAGCAGACGACGGCGGCGGCGACGACGACTACGGCAACCGCTGCGGCGACCATCACGGCTGTGGGCTTTGACGGCACACCGTGGTCTGTTGTCCTTCGGTGCGTGCCATGGCCCCGTCTTGCTTGTTTGTCCTGGCTCTGATCAATTTGTACAGATGTGCTCTTTTAGCTGTCGACGTGTCAGCCTGCCTCGTTGCTAGACGACGCAACCCTGAGCTTTGTAGCTGTCAACAAGGCCTTCAGCCGCTACCGAACCTAATTGTTGCTGTTTTGGGTCCAGAGCATGCTGCTTACAAAAGCCAACAAAGCTCCTCTCTAGTCCCCGGTGCTCTCAGCAGCTTCGGCCATGTCCCCCCCGCCAAGGATTCCTCTGGCCAACAACCCCAATGCCGCTAATTCGCCTCTACGGGGTCAGTCGCTGCTGGCATATGTCAAGCACAAGAGTCCCAGCCTCTACAATGCGTCCCAGGAGAAGGATGGCAAGCCCCCGCCCGCCAAGAGACAGGCTTTGCAAGGCGCCACCCAGCGCCGTGGCCTCTCTCCCGCAAAACATCGTTTGCCCTTGGCTGCCCAGCGCCCAAGTGTTGCTCCCGCTGCCCCTTTTTCCGCCCATTCGGGACACTCGACAGCCCGCCAACTTGCTCATCGGGAACGCTCTTCAAGGCAACCCTCTGTCGTGAGAGCCAGCCATGATATCGACAATGAAGTCTGGAGGCAGCATTATAGCGCCAAGTTTCCCAAAATGGTCTTCTACTTTGATAGCATCCCTGACGACACCAGGGCCAAGCTAACAAAACGCATTGCCTATTTTGGTGCGGTATGTCGTCTCTGTCTCGTCTTTCCTCATCATGTCGTTGTATCATTACTTTGTACTCATGCCCCTTGGCCTTTCTTTCTAGCGCCAAGAGCCTTTCTTCTCAATCGAGGTGACGCATGTCATCACGACACGCGTAATCCCTTGCGAGACTCGCGGAGGCGCCCTTGATGACCGACAGCCTGGTACCGAACCAGCAACGGCATCCCTGAAGCAACAACTCTCTGCTGAGCAGCAGCCAGAGACTATTAATCCTTCTCTGCTGGACCGAAGCACCGCCGCTCGCCGCAAGCTGCTATTTGATTTCCGCCAGGCGACAACTGCATCTGGATCGGTTGCTGACAATGCAGCGGCTGCCAAACGAATCAAGCCTCGGAACAATGACGTGCTTCACAAGGCTCGAGAAATGGGCAAAAAGATATGGTCACTGGACAAGTTTCAAACCATGCTGTCGGTTCTCCTCGACACTGCTTCGCCAAGTGCATCTCCCCGGCTTTCGACTAGCATGCGCGGCCAGCTTTCCATGTCGAAAGGCTTACAGGAACCCAGCTTGATCCAGCTCCTCCATAATGAACGTCTCAACGGACCATCTGACCGAGACCCCACTGCTGTCAACAGAGAGCTCATTTACTTCAAGGGGCCCTACATATACGTTTGGGACATGGACGAAAGACAAAAGCCCCTCATGGTCCGTGAATATCCCAAGGTAGTCGTTAAATCCGAGGGCGAATGGCCACAGTTTCGCAGCGTAGGCAATGGACGCTGCCCGTTTGTCGAGGAAAGCGAGACGCGCGAAAGGCAGCGTCGAAGGAATCGAGCCAGCCAAGCAGCACGTGTCTCTGCAAAAGCCCCCACGGAGACCTGTGCTGCTTCAAAAGCAAATGCTGCCCCTCTGCAACTATCTACAAAAGTTGCTGCTCAGAGAGAATCGCCGCCTTTGGTTAAGGCAATTACGGGAAAACGGACCTTTGCTGAAATGCAGGACCCCTCCAGGGTTGTGCCACCTGAAGCAGACACGATTAACCCAGCAAAGGCAATTCTTTCCAAGGTCAAGTTTGCCCGAGGTGAGACGCTGGCCCAGCCCAACCATGCCTTTATCAGTCGCGGCGAGGGAACGCGGATGTTGGCTGGCGAACCCGTGGCATCGGGCCTGCAACCGTCAAACATCACGTCAGCCATTCGCTCACAAATGGTGTCTTCGACCTCGGGCATTCACGGCGCCAAGGCTGGCACAAGCAAGGAGATTTATGGCCTGCAAAGAAAGGTGTTGCAAAAGGCAGCCCCGGCGCCTCAGGACGCTGTCTCACGCCGCTTGATTGACGTCTCTGCCGAGGTTACATCTAGTGTGTCGACAGCAACTGGTCGTCAGACATCCAAGACGGCTCAAGATGACACCACTCGACGTGTCCTTGAAACCAAGGAGAAACAGGTCCATCCACAGCTCGTTAAGAGCAAAAAGGACGCCAAACCTGGCTATTGCGAGAATTGCCAGGAAAAGTTCAACGACTTTGATGAGGTGAGCCCTTTGATTGGAGGGACAATGGAATAGAGAGACGGCTGACATTGATGTCAATAATAATAGCACATTGTGACTCGCACACACCGAAAGTTTGCAGAAAACGATGACAATTGGGCCGATCTAGATCAATTGCTCACCTGCCTAAGACGACAGCCTAAATACTCGAGCATAATAATGGAGCAAGAGACGTCATACGCATGGTGATTGACAGCGTCCTCGGTCGCCAAAATGGGGTGTTGTGCCAACTAACGAAGCAGCTCGAGCCGCACTATGGATATTGGAGCATGGTTTCAGATAGAGTATGGAGGGACGATTTGACTCGGTGATGGATACGACAGATGTTCACGGGGCCCTGAACATTGAAAGCGTGGTGTCAGAGGAGGAGATAATTCGACTTGGCGATGGAGACGACGGACATTCAGACGGCCATGTGTGGCGTGCTGATGAAATGATGCACGATACTCTTGTGCCGGTGACGGACGAGGCAAACCGAGGCACCTTGGAGCTCGCTCGATCCGATCTGTCCCAACTCAACCATGCCTACTTTGTTGTTTCTATTGTGCGCTCACAGCAAACAGCGACCAGTGCTGCTTCTAGCGATTGCTCGGCGTATGTTGCTTTCTTTCTCTGCCTGACGCCCTTTATTTTTCTTGTTGTCTCCTCGATAAACGCATACGACGGCAACACAGCAGCATTGGTTGGCGTTTTTTCCTTGTCTTTTTTTTTTAATAAAAGAAGAAGCCTGTCGACATAGCATGGGCGTTTTCCTTTGTTGTGGGGAAGTACGAAGCATCATGCCTTTTTCTCTTTTTTTGTGCTGGAAAAACGAGAGACAAGGGACCAAAAGACGAAGGTTGTTCTCTAGGTCGAAGAGACCAAGCCAGCCGTAACCAGAAAAAAAGAAGAATAAATGAAGGGGTCCATTGGAGGGCATCAAGACCTACCAAAGATCAATCCAAAAACGACCAAAAGAGATGGGGGGGGGAGGGCTAGAAACCAGGTCAAGAGCTACTTAAAAGAGGGACGCGGCTGAAGATGAATTAGTGACCAAGCCAAGTGTGACGAGTCTATGGAGGCGATCAAGGCCAGCAAGAAGTCAAGTCGGCGCCGTCAAACAAAACTGGCTGTGCATATATCCGCTTTGCAGAAAAAAATGTATATGTAGGATGCATGTTAGATGTTGCAATGCAACCAGAATACGAATAGCTGAGTAGTGGAGATAGTTGGTGGTTCTTGGGAGGGGGAGGGAGAAGGATGCTGTGATGATGTATATGCTACCTATATATTTATAGTACATATACATATATGTAGCATGTATGCATGCGTGTGTTTGTGCGTGCGTGCGTTTATGTGCGTGTTTGTTTGTTTGGGTGTGTGCAAGTCGGATGAATATTGGGAGATGGCAGTGAGAGTCACTAAGGACGCAAGCTACACAGTATAGATGAGAGGTGTTTCTGACTTGAAGTGACGGGCAAGGTGGACAAAAGCGATGAAGCGGAGCGAATTTAGAGGAGTAGCTTGAAGCAGCGGATGACTGCTGGTGCGGAAGATGCCGGCTTATGTCTCCCTTGACTGCCATGCTAGTTTGGCCAATTGTGTTTTGGGACAGGAAACGAGTTGATTGTGTGTACCCGTTTAAGCTAAGGTGGCTGCTTTAGGCTCGAGGGCCAAGAGGAATTTTTTTGAAAGAGGGGAGGGTGGGTATGATGATGCGAGTTATAGAGGGTAATGGCAGGAAGGACAAATATGACGGGGATTTTATAGGGGTGATATAGCATGGATAGTAGGGCATTATAGAGGGAGGGTATAGAGGGTATAGAGGGTATAGAGGGTATAGAGGGTATAGAGGGTATAGAGGGTATAGAGGGTATAGAGGATATAGTGGGAAGAAATGGGAGGAAATGTAAATTTTGACAGGGTCTCGTTATACTGGGTAGCAAGGAAAAGGTAGCAGATTATAGGAGTCGTGAACCCAAGGAGGATTCGAGGCAGTAGACTATAGCTCGCTATTTGTACCTTTTTGTAGAATCAAGGTTGAATAGGCTTCTTTCTCCGCAGGCAAAGACGGAGAAAAGAAGCTTTTTGAACGACTTCGAGACTCGTCTCGGCTACGAGGGCCGAGTGGCAAGCTAGAGAGAGTTTGAGGCAACAGTTGCACGAATGCACCGACTCTGCGGACTGCAGGCTGTAAAGATTGGCAAGGCGTGACATTTAAAGAGACGAGGGCAAAAATAGAGGTGGAGAAGAAACAAGGCGGTGTGAATGAGGCATGTTTTGTAGACGAAGAGCAAGGGGAGAGGTTTCTGAGGCATGTGTTTCTGAGGCATGTGTTTCTGAGGGGGCATGACGCGCAGGTGTTTTTCACTTGTTTTTCACTTTATTTTATTTTTATGAAAATCAGACATGACAGTTGTCTTCTTTATCCCCAATGAGTCAGGAGCGGCAGGTCGGCGACAGTGACATGTCGTCTGATTGCCGACTGTTAAAGTTGTGTGGACAAGGGTGGATTGAGGGATAGGATGAGGCAAAGGTAAGTCAGTGTATTGCAAAGTTGGAGCAGATAGGGGGTTGCATTCCCCCGTCCTTGTTCGAGGTTAAGCGTGGTGACAAGAGTCCCGAAAAAGCACCGAAAGCCAGTAATGCAACGGTCAACGGGGTGGTTGAGAAGGATAAGAGAAAAGGAAAAAAGGTAATATATTGAAATGAGTGATAAGAGGATGTGTGGCTATCTCGGACAAGGAGCGAAGCTGATGGTTGGGCAGCAGTGTGAAGGCTGAATAGAGAAAGATGTGGAAGATGTGGCGAACAAAAAGGCCGCATGAATGTAAAGTGTCTATCAAGGTTATATGAGGGTGTCGGGCATGTGAAGCAGAAGCAGCAAGCAGAGGAGAAGAGGGGCGCAGAGGGAGCGGAGGGAAGCAGTGGAGCAGAGAGGTTTATTTTGGCTCGGGTGACAGGACAGAGACGAGGGAAAAGTGGTGATTGAACCGGGGAATGATTGTGCTACAAAGGGCCAAGAGAGACGGCAGGGCGAGCAGCTGGGTTGGGAGATTGAGAGGGAAAGTTGCACGTGTAGATGGGTACATTGATTGTTTTGGGTGCCATCTATGTAGAATAGCATGTACATGACTGAGTGAATGCATGTAGGGGGTGGTGGGCGAGGATCAGGCTCCCAAGATGCAAGACACGAAGAAGAAGCAATAGACTTTTTTTTTTTTTTTTTTTTGAATTTGGGATTGGGCAGAGAAGGGATTTTAGAGTAGCCTAGACGTCTGAGATTGGCGGATCGTCCCGCAATAGCGTTGCAGCTGGTCCAAGGAGCCGAGGCGAGGACGGTGGAGATTTTTTTTTTATGTGGGTTCGGAGAGGAGAATGCAAAGAGGCAGACAAGCGGTCAAGAAGGCGGGAGAGAGCAAGAGGAAAGAAAAAGAAGCAAGCAAAAGGATGTGTACATGTGGCTGGGGGGGGGGGCATTGTCTGGGGCAGAGAGGCGCAACAGGGTTGCTTTTTGCTTGTCAAAGGCGATTTCTTGGATTCTCGAGTGTTTGAGTCAAAGGTGTTTGAAGGCTTGGTTGGTGGCTTGGTGAGGAGAGAGAGAGGTTGAGTGAGGTAGAGAAAAGGGAGGGGGGAGCATGGGCTCGGGGGACGGTGGGCAGCTGGGAGAGGAGAGGATTGAGGCGGCAAAAAGGTGGGCTTTGGCAGCAGAGTTTGGAGGCCAAGGAGTGGGGCGGGGCGGGTATGGAGCGGCGAAAGCAACTTGACCTGGTCAGTTATATGGCGGTGACAAAGGTGGACAGCGCGCAAGAGACAAAAAGGGGCAGGGCTGGCGTGGTTTTGTTTGTTTGTGTGTGTGTGTGTGTTGTTTTATAATAATTTCTAGTGTGTCCTTTTATTTGTTGGCCATTACTGGCTTGGCCTCTTTTGACGACGTGGCCTCTTTTGACGACGTGGCCCTCTTTTGGCGACGTGGCCCTCTTTTGGCGACGTGGCCCTCTTTTGGCGACGTTGGCCTCTGGTGGCCTCTGGTGGACTCGTGGTGGCCTCGGCTTGGGCTGTTGTAGCGGGCCAGGGTGCATGTCTCCTTGGATCGAGCAAGGCGGCGGCGGCATGACGGGGCCCAAGAGGCTGGCGGGGGAGCACACGGCGGCGACGCTGCAGACATGGCGGCGGGTGCGACAGCTCAAGACGGGCCAGGACAAGCTGGTGCTGGACGGGGACTCGCTGGACATGGCGGGGGTGGTGGCGGTTGCTCGGCACGGGGTGGCGGCGACGATTAGCGACAGCGACGAGGTGGCGGGGCGCGTGGAGGCGAGCGTGAGGGCGCTGGAGGAGTGTCTGGGCCGCGGATGGGTGGTGTATGGAGTCAACACGGGGTTTGGGGGCAGCGCCGACTCGCGCACGTCGGCGCTGGAGGAGCTGCAACTGCAGCTGCTGCAGCACACGCAGAGCGGCATTATAGGGGGCCACGACGCAGCGGCCAGCGGGGAGCAGGAGGCGCCACAGGTGCTGCCGGCGGCGTGGGTGCGCGGGGCCATGGCGGTTCGGGCCAACCAGAACCTGCGCGGCCACAGCGCGGTGCGGCTGGCAGTGCTGCAGCGGCTGCTGGAGCTGGTGCGGCTGGGCCTGACGCCGCTGGTGCCGCTGCGAGGCTCCATCTCGGCGTCGGGCGACCTGATGCCCATGGCCTACATTGCCGGCGCTGTGACGGGCAACCCCGACGTGCTGGTGCAGACGGGCAGTGGGCGCCACTTGCGCGTCGAGTCGGCGCCCCAGGCCCTGGCGCGCGCCCGCCTGCCGCCCCAGGGCCTGCGCGCCAAGGAGGCGCTGGGGCTCATCAACGGCACAGCGCCCTCGGCCGCCGCCGCCAGCCTGGTGCTGCACGACGCCCACCGCCTGGCCCTCGTCGCCCAGCTGCTGACCGCCATGGCTGCCGAGGGCCTGGCCGCCAATGTCGAGTGGGCCCTGCCCTTTGTCCACCACGTCCGCCCCCATGCCGGCCAGCTCGAGGCCGCCGCCAACATGCGCCGCTTCCTGCGCGGCTCCCGCCTCGTCTGCGGGCTCGATGCTGGCCGCCGCCGCCTCGGCCACGGCCTGTGGCAGGACCGCTACTCCACCCGCACCGCCCCCCAGTGGATCGGCCCCTATCTCGACGACCTGCTGCTCGCCCACCGCCAGCTCCACGTCGAGCTCAACTCCACCTCGGACAACCCCATTGTCGATGCCCCTGCCGCCGACGTCTACTCGGGCGGCAACTTCCAGGCCACCGCCCTCACCTCCGCCATGGACAAGACGCGCCTGGCCCTGCAGATGCTCGGCCGCATCCTCTTCTCCCAGGTCTCCGAGATGATCAGCCCCTCCACCAACAACGGGCTCGACGCCAACCTCCATCCCGCGCCCCTCGACGGCTTCGCCATGAAGGGCATCGACGTCAACATGGCCGCCTACATGTCCGAGCTGGCCGCCCTCGCCCACCCCGTCTCCGCCCACGTCATGTCGGCCGAGATGCACAACCAGGGCATCAACTCCCTCGCCCTCCTCACCGCCCGCCGCACCGCCGAGGCTGCCGACCTCGTCGCCCACATGGCCGCCTGCCACATCTATGTCTCGTGCCAGGCCCTCGACCTACGCGTCACCCACCAGCGCTTCCTCGATGCCCTGCGCCACCGCCTCTCCCAAGACGACGCTCTCTACCGCCATGTCGGCCTCGCCCCTGCCCAGGCTGACCGCCTCCTAGCTGTCTTGCTGCCCGTCATCGAGACCACCTGGTACCACTGGAACGCTGGCACCTGGCTCGACCGCATCCCCCACCTGGCCGACGCCATCACTGCCCCAACCACCCACTTTCTCGCCTCGGAGCAGTCTGACTGCTCCCTTGTCCAGCTCGCCGCCTTTAGGCGCCACTTTGAATCCCTCGTCTCCCATCTCGCCGCCGCCAACTTCCCCCCGGCATCCACCATAGCCCCTGCCGACGTGGCCGCCCGCCTCGGCAATGGAACCGCTCGCCTCTACGCCTATACCCGCGCCGCCCTGCGCGTCCCCTGCCTCATTGGCATTCAAGACGATCCGCTCTACTGCGCCACTAATAACCTACCCACAGAAAACAAGAAGACCATTGGCAGCTGGGTCACCATCATCTATGAGAGTTTGCGCCGCGGCCCCTTGATCGATGTCGTCCTTGAGGGCATAGACTCGTCTGCCGAGGCCCCGCGCACCCCTGAGGCTTGGGAGACGCTGTGCAAAGACATTGCTTAGATTTTCCCACTTTCTTCACACCTCGTTCCTTGCTTAATATTTATTAAAAAAAAAAACTGAGAAAAAAAAAACTGAGAAAAAAAAACTGAAAAAAAAAATTCGACTTTTATATTTCCACTTTTTTTTCCTTTTCTTTTCTTTTCTTTTCCACCACCTGCTCATCTTTGTTGTTTTAGAGTGGCCAAGAGCACCCGTCGCAAGGGCTTGGAAATGTTTTGCAACCGAACCGTCCTGTGGCAAATGGGTCATTTGCCATACCCGAGTGTACTGTAACAAGATATAGGGCATTTGGGACATGTATACAAGTAAATGTAGAAATGACGTGCAAACACGAGCATGCTGCGTAAATGTCTTTGGGGGGAAAAGAAGTAAACAAGCAAAACAAAGCAAATGACGAACGCTACACAAGGTCCAAGACACCAAGACGTGGCCATCGACAACCAACATCCACCCAGCAAGCCATCATCACGGGTCAGAAGAGCGCGACACACCGCCAAGACCAGCAGTACAAATGACTGCACAAAGCAGGATTCAGCCATTCTCAACCATTCTTTTCCCTCGCTTTCGAGACATTGCGGCTGAAAACCACTGCTACTAGCACATGAATCATTCATGTGGGTTTTTTTTATGGTTTGTCTTGTTTTTCTTGCTTTTTTTTTGTCCTCGCAAGATGCGGGTCTGTGCAAAGTCTGTCCTTGCGCACATGATTATTGTTTTGTTTTGTTTTTTTACCGTCGCAGGTGGCAAAGGTCTTTACAAATTGAAAGACGCACAGGATATTAATGCATGGTTATTATCACGTGTCCCTTATAGTTCTCTCTGCTTTCGGTCATCATGACAAGTAGTTTATACATGCTTCTCGGGCATGTGCCTGGCAAAACGTGTTGGGTTATGTGGTCAAGGTGGGCATATATTAGAATATCGAACCATGGTATGACTGCTTGGAGAGCTATAGCACTACTTGGAGAACCATAATAATCAGCATAAGAACCAGGGCTTATTGCTAGTATCTAGAAAGCTATAGTAATATATTGGGCTTTCTTTTTCTTTTCAATATCTGATATTACTGCCTAAAGATATCACAGCAACCAAGTTTATAGTAGTGTCACAAGGGGCGTTTTTATTTTATTTTTATTTTATTTTTAAAAAAGAGAGAGAGGGGGGGAGAGAGGGGGAGAGAGGGTGCCAACTACATATACTACTACTACTACAAGAACAATGGCAAAAACAAATCATTCAGCCGAGTCCGTCCTTCACCTACACAGACTCATCCTTGCATGGAATTCAATACACAAAGCAGACTCGTGGCCTCGGCTGGAGCGGGTGTGAAGCAGACGTGCCTTGCTTAAAAAGGGCCTTGTATATTTAGTAAAACTTTACTTGATACATCTCGGGGTCTCGGAAAAAGCGCCAGGCCGTAGTCTCCTTGTAAATAATCGTTGCCTTGGCCTTGCGCCTCAATAAATCCTTGTCGGTCGGATTCAGCCGCCGGACAAAGATGTGGTTTTTGTACGACGTGTCATATGTAACTGCAGTGGTGATGAAAAAGTCGCCTTCATCGCCCAGGGCCTCAAAGGTTTTTCTGTTGACCTGGGGAAACTTGTCGTGTTGCTTCGTCAATGCTTCGACCGAGTCGATGCCTGCCGCAACGGCATCGGCAACAGGGATCCCAAGAGCAAGGTTGAGGAATTCGGCGAAGCGGGTAGCAGGCGGAGGTGAAGAAAAGGTGGGATTGGTCGAGGCAGATGCCAGGTTCATCATTTCAGAAGCAAAGTCATGGTCGGGATAGTCAAGCCAGTCCTGCTTGCCTGGCAGAGCGCTAACCGACGTGGCAAACTTGAGAAACAAAACAAGGCAAAAGACGACTTTGAAGGAGAGAAAAAAGCAGGTGCCATTTGGCTGTCCGTTTCGCTTATTGTTACGCGTGCCAACCAAAGTAGGGCGTGCCTGGTTGGAAATTCTGGTATCCATGGTATTTGTAGATGGTCGGCTCCACCTGAGCCGGCTTGAACAAGTTGCCTTTTTAAGCAGGGAATATGAATATGACGACTTTGAGATGGCCTAGGTAATGGCAAGAAGCTCAAGACGAATACAACTAGATAGACCTCGAGTTGAGCTTGCTCTTCGCCAGACGTGGCACACTGCTTCTATTTATCCCTCTTGCCCACAACTCTCCCTTTTCTCGTACAACAAGTTGCCTGTTGCAAAGACTCTTCTGTCTCGTATCTGCCTCTTTGTCCTTGTACTAATGATGCCTAAAAGTCAAACCTAGAGACGGGGGTCGCCTGTGTCAGGCCGAGATGCACTCGTATCATCTTTGTTTGGCTTCAAATACGGCGAGATAGGCAAGACATACGAGCATGTTGATTACACAAGCCTCCAAGAGTAAAGCCATGCAAGGATTGGCGGATCTAGAGCAAGGAATGCACAGAGCCCGTATGCTTTATAAACGGGTAAATGTACGTATATTTATCGTTACACAAGGACGCGCACCAGCCAAGGCCACCTTTTGCTTGCAAGGCGTCGTGCTTCGAGGGACAAGTTGAATACAAAGGCTGAGCAAGATGGTGTAGAGTTGTAGACGTCATGAGAAGTACAAGGCCAGCCCCTCCTTCAACGTAGAGCCTGGTCTCTTGGCCAAACTATATGGGCAACTAATGAAAAATAAAGTAAAAAAAAGAATAATAAAAAGAATAAACAAGTAAGAATTCTCCAAGACTATTTGCTTTCCATTTAAATCAGCGGATCGAGATGTAGAAAAAGAAAACAAGAGACTATGGAGAGGTATTGTATAAAAAGCAATTTGTTGCACCAAAAAAGAAGAAAAGTCGGAGTAAATGTCTTGCAGAACTCTTGATAACCATGGCCCCCGGTTTGATAGGAATGCCACCTAGCTATTGTGAGCCATGTACATATGAGTTGGGCGTCTGGATAAAGACGACAGGTGACAGCCCTGGCTCGCCAGGCAACACAAGTGCTGTACGTGGGCTTCAAGGGAGCGACAGCAACCAATAGGTCATGATTGTTTTTCTTTTTCGTCTCTCGAGTGCAAGCCTATACCATGCAATAGGCAATTACGGCCCACTTGTTGAAGCCGGGCCCTGAGCGAGCTGGCGTCTGGTGCTTATAAAAAGCCGTCTTGCTCCTCAATGTGGGCTGGAGCCATATTGCTCTTGCTGACGCTGTTGGGTGCAAGCGAGACATCATCATGGCCGTGTCTAGCCATGCAACGCACAAGCAAAACGAGAGGCTGCTGCCCCAAATCATTGATCATGTGGCTCAGACAGACCCCGAGGCGGTATGGATGGAGTATCCCAGGTCGGAGAGCAGCTACGACGACGGCTTTGCCCAGATAACGTACGGGCAATTGGCCAGGGCGGTGGACAAGCTGGCGTGGTATTTGTATCAAAGCGTCGAGGCTCGAGGGGCTTTCCAGACATTGGCATACATTGGGCCCAATGACGCGCGCTATGCTCTGATTGTGTATGCCTGCATCAAGGCCAGCTTCAAGGTGTCTGGTGCTCTTGATGAGGCAGTTGATGCTTGTGCTAATGGGCCTTGGCAGGTTCTCTTTTCCTCTCCCAAGAACAGCGTGGCGGCGCATGTGGACCTTTTCTCCAAGCTCGACTGCCACGTCTTGGTCACGACGAAACCGACGCCGGCGGCCGTTGCAGGGATTCTAGACGAGTGCCAAATGGGCCTGGTGTATTTGCCGAGCGTAGAGGAGCTGCTCGAGGGAGACGGGGACGCGTTTCCCTTTACAAAGACGTGGGCTCAGGCGCACAATGACCCCTTTGCCGTGCTGCACACATCTGGCTCGACGGGTGCGACTTGGCATGGAGCCTGGCTGCTGGACGTGGTGCTGATAGTCTTGCAGGAATGCCCAAGCCAGTTGTATATACGCACGACTTTATCGCCCGCAATGCCAACGCTATGCAGCTGCCCGCCCCCAGGGGATATGTGTCCTTTGGACAGCTCTTGCAGCAGAATCGCAGCATGTGCATTTTGCCTCTTTTCCATGTATGTTGCCGTCTTGCTCTCCAAGGCCGTGCTCTTGCTGAATGGAGATGCCAACATGCAAAACATAGGCCGCTGGCTTTTGCATCGTCACCTGCTCGTCAATCTTGTTGAAAGCATGCAGCATTATTCCCATTTCTGCTTGTCCTCCAACAGAGGATTCGTTGCTCGCCATGCTGGAGCATACTGGCGCCGATTGGGCCGTTGTGCCCCCTTCAATCTTCAACAGCCTCGGGCGCAAGGCAGAGGTGCTCGAGGCCATTTCAACCAAGATGCAGCGCATCGGCATCATCGGCGGTAATGCCTCGTCAGCCATGGTGGACAGGGTGTCGCGCAAGCTGCAAGTCTGCAATCTCTATGGTAGCAGCGAATGCGGCACCTTTGGCCAAGTGTTTCCCCATGCCACGAGCCACCACTTGGCATCCTATATCAGCTTCCACAGCGACGTGAATGCCTTGTTTTGCGAGCACTCGTCGGGGGCCTTTGAGCTCGTCGTCAAGCGCAACGAGTCGGTGCTGCATAATCAGGCCGTCTTTGCTCTCTTTCCCCATCTTGACGAGTTTCGCAGCAAGGACTTGTTCGCGCCGCACGACAGCTTGGCGGGCTTCTGGCAGTACAAGGGCAGAACAGACGACATGATTGTCTTTTCCAACGGCGAAAAGACGAACCCACAGAGCTTTGAGTCGCATGTTTGCGGCCACGCTCATGTTGCCGCCGCCTTGGTATTCGGCTCCAATCGCGAGGAAGCTGGCATTTTGATTGAGACGACGCGGCCGGCACAAAAGCAACAAATGCTCCAGGCCCTCTGGCCAACCATTGAGCAGGCCAATCTGGCCACTCCGGCTCACGCACGCATTGCAGCCTCGCACATTTGCTTGGCATCGCCAGACAAGCCCATGGCCAGGACCAGCAAAGGCACAGTCAAGCGTGCTGAATCACTGCAGCTGTACAAGTCTGAAATTGACGCCATGTACTCGAGAGCCGCTCCCGCCCACCGCAGTCTCATCAACCCCAACAACCTTGGCCAAGTCTTGGACGAGCTTCGCTCCGCCTACACCTCTGTCACCAAGTCTGATGCTCCGCCAGACGAGGCCAACTTGTTCACCATGGGAATCGACTCTCTCCAGGCTCTCCGACTGGCCCGCGAGCTGCGACGACGAAGCGGAATGCCTGCCCTTGAGCCTTCAATCATCTACAAGAACCCAAGCATTGCTGCACTAGCCACCAAGATTCAGTCCTGCTTGCTTCAAGACTCGCTTGGCCAAGCATGTGGCAAAAGGCAAGAGCTGCAGCGCACGCTTGACGCCTACAAGACACACATCCGAGACATTATGCCCTGCCATGACAGCCACGTGGGCGTCGAGCATCCTGCCAGTGCTTGCACCATCCTGCTCAGCGGAACTACTGGCTACATCGGCTCATATCTCCTAGACCAGCTCTTGGCCCATCCCTCCTCGCCCAGCATTATTTGCCTCAACCGTTCAGCCGATGCCAAGACGCAGGCCTTGCGCAACAAGGAGCACGACCAGACTTTGGCCTCGGACTTCCCTCCCGACCGAGTTCGCTTCCTATCTGCCGATTACGCGCAAGACAGGCTGGGTCTGTCAGAGGCTGACTTTGAGACCCTGTTGCAAGACGTGACCCTCGTCGTGCACAATGCTTGGGCCATTGACTTTAATCTCTCTCTCGCCGCCTTCCGCCCCGTGCTCGACGGCCTCGTCAACCTGCTGCGCTTCTGCAATTCAGCGCGGCACCGCCCAGTCATGGCCTACACCTCGTCTGTCAGTGCCGTCATGAACATGTCGGCCCGCCCTATTCCGGAAAGCCTGGTACAAGACGTCGACGCCTCGGCAACCGGCTACGGCGAGAGCAAGTTTGTCGCCGAGCACATGCTCCACGAGGCAGCACAGTGTCTAGGATTAAAGGCCAAGGTCTTGCGCGTGACCCAGGTCTCTGGCGCCGCCTACTCGCCCGGGCTCTGGAACCCCAGAGACTGGCTTCCGCGCCTGGTGCTCAGCTCAAAGTACCTAGGCGCCATCCCCCAAACGCTCGGCACGCTGCACATCATTGACTGGCTGCCAGTCGACGTGCTGGCCAGGCTCATCACCGACATTTGCTTCGAGACCAGCCATGCGCAGTTTGCTGTTTACCACGCCGTGAATCCCAACCTTACAACGTGGGCAGAGCTGCTCCCCAGTGTCATTGCAGAGCTTGAGGCTGATGGGAGCAATGTCGTTGCTGTTCCTGGTGCCGAGTGGGTCGAGAGACTGCGGCAAAGCGCGGCCGAGGTTGATGACGAGCACGCCAAAGCAAATGCAGACGCACAGAACCCGGCATTGGGCCTGTTGGAGTTTTTTGAGCACATTTTGCATCAAGACGATGCTAGTGGCAGACGCATCTGGAGCGTGCAGAATAGTTTGGCGGCGAGTAACTCTCTGCAAGAGACGGGCAGCATCCGGCCCGAGTGGATGGGTCGTTGGGTCCGAGGACTAATGGCATAGAGCTGCTGCATTGCTTTTGGTGTGTAGTGGTGTGTAGTGGTGTGTAGTGGTGTAAGTGGTGTAAGTGGTGTAAGTAGTTGTAGTGGTGTAGTAGATGGCGTCCTTTTTTGGTTACAGTGTATATACAGTGTGTGTACTGTAACTATATAACCCTACGCACAACACCTATTAGTAGGTACTACTAAGTACTAGTAGTAGTAGTAGTAGTAGTAGTACTAGTCTTCTCCAAGAGCTCCTCAACCACGATTCACTTGACCCAATTGACTCTCGGCAGTCAGCCATGTCTACCCGCAGAGCATTACGCCTCGCCACGAGCGAGCAGAGAGGACAAGATCAAGACACAGAAAAAGATGATGATGATGTCCATGGTGAAGAAAGAGAAAAAGAAGAAAAAGCAGAGGTTATGGCAAACTCGGCAGCAAAAAACACACTGCAAGAAGCGACAACAATAGTAGCAAAACAAGATGACCAAGGCGACGAGGAAGAAGTAGACGAAGCACAAGACGAAAGCGCGACACTTCCCCTCACCATGATGGCATCCGTCGTCTTGTCCTCACTGCCACAAGCCTCAACAGCAGCACTGGCCACGACTTGGGCAGCCGCGGGCTACGGCGAGAGCAAGGTAGTGGTGCGCTTCAAGGCGGTTGGGTCGGCGCCCGCTCTGGCGCAGGACGTGTGCAAGATTAGTGCTGGGCGCCGGTTTGAAGAGGTGGTGCGCTATGTGAGGCGCAAGTTGAGGTGCAATGAGAGCGAGTCGGTGTTTTTGTATGTCAACAGTGCCTTTGCGCCAGCCTTGGACGAAGTGGTGGGCAATTTGCATCGGGTGAGTTTTGTTACATCCTTCTTCATTCTTGTCCAAAGTCCATTTTCAATTTGCATCAGACAGACACCTAGTCGTCTTGGCAAGAAAAGGACGGCTAACCGCCTGCAACAGTGCTTCAAAAACTCGCATAACCAGCTCATCGTTGCCTACTCAATGACGCCCGCCTTTGGCTAGACACATGCCCTATGGAGTCTCTAGCTTTGCCAAGAAGAATTCATTCTTTGTGCTGACACCAAATCTAAATCCTTGACCAACGAAAAGACTCTATCGACATGGTAGTAGGTGGTACAAGAGCCCCGAGTAGCAGGGCCTTCAAAGACGCCCGCCCGCCTCCCCCCCTCCCAATGATGCATTGCGCTTGCTCGAAATAAAATCACCAGCCCCGTCTATATTTAACGTACAGACAAGGGAAAAAAAGAAACAAAAAAAATCTACTGCCCTTCAACGGCATTTGAGAAAGCAGCAAACTCTGCTTCAGAAATGGGATATGTGTGCTCGCGAGCTGGATACTTGCGGCTCTTGACATCGTCGCGGTAGGCCTCGAGAGCGCGCATCGTCTCTGCCCAGACATTGCCATACTGCTTGACAAACTTGGGCAGGAAACGGCCAGGGGGAAAGTTGCCAATCATGTCGGTCTGGACGAGCACCTGGCCTGAGCAGCCGGCCCCGGCACCAATGCCAATGGTTGGAATGGAGAGCTTGCGTGTTACGAGAGCTGCCACTTCAGGGGGCACCGCCTCAATGACAACGGCAAAGGCGCCGGCGTCCTGCACGGCACGCGCATCGGCCAGCACGCGCAGAGCGCCCTCACTTGTCTTGCCCTGGACACGGAAGCCGCCCAGGGCATTTTGGCGCTGGGGCGTCAGGCCAACGTGCGCAAGGACGGGAATGCCAGCCGACGTGATTTTGCCAATGGTGGGAGCCATCTCGGCGCCGCCTTCGAGCTTGACGGCTTGCACGCGGCCCTCCTTGATGACTCGAATGGCAGCGCTGAGGGCCTGTTGGGGAGACACTTCGTACGAGCCCATGGGCAAGTCGCCAACCTGCATAGCATGGAGGTAAGCACGCGCGTTGTATCACAGCAATGAGGTCTTTTGACTTACAGTAAAGGCGGCCTTGGTGGCGCGAGCAACGGACCGGCAGTGCAGTAGCATGTCTTCAAGTACAATCTCACTCGTGTCCTCCATACCCAGAGCCACCATGGCCAGACTGTCGCCAACCAATACAATGTCCATGCCCGCATGGTCTGCAGCATGGGCGCTGGGGAAATCATGGGCCGTGACGACGGTTATGGCGTCGCCTTTGGCGTGCAGAGAGCGCAGCGTGCCTAGCGTCACTTTTTTGCGGGGGGTGGCTGGAGGCGACCCCATGGGGGAATGAGAGCTGCATCGAATTTGGGAGAGACATGTCCACGCTGCGCCGCTTGCACATGTGCGTCCGGCACCCCCCAGGGCAGCGCGGGGACGAGCCGGAGCTGCAATGCCCATGATGGAGCGCAGGGCATTGAGGCGGGCAAAACTGGTCGGGCCCATGATGCGTCGCCTCGAGTGGTGGGATGGGGGTGTGCCCAGGAATATACAATGGGGGGAGGGGTGTGGTGAAGAGGGTCAAGTGGTTGGAGGATGATCTGTATCTGAAGAAAAGGAGAAGAAGAAGCAACAAAGTAGCCAAAGGAGCGGGAGGCGGTTGAAAAAAGAAAAAAAAACGATTGTGGGTTTTCACTTGCGTGATTAATATGCATTCATGAGAGGGGGAAAAAATCAAGACGACACCCGTCTGAGCGGAGGCGATTTTTCTTCTTTTATCAGAGCGGTCATGATGGTTTTTACGATGTAGAATTCAGACACAGGGGGAGTCCACTGTGGCTCAGCGGACTTCGGAGGCGGCCTCGGTGCCGAGGTCGTTCGGCTTTTTTGTCCCAACCGCCGTTGCGAATCCAGCGCCCGTTGGCACGGCGTGGCGCGTGCAAGCCCCGATAAGCCACATCAAGCCACCTCGTCCCATGGGTAGAGACGGGTAGAGACGAGTGCTTGCCGGTTCGAGAATTCTTCATCAGTGCCTGGACGGCCACCTCCTTTAGTGCAAGGCCCCGATACAAGTCATGCGCCCGGCCATGTACTACTATAAGCCTCAAGACGGGCGTCGCCAACATGCGCCTTGACCACTTGTTGTTTTAGCCAAGTTGTTGCTCCCTCAACCTCTCTCATAACCGGCATTACTCGACCTGATGGCCACTGGGGGATTGGTTGCCTGAGAAAAGCAGCAATCGAGTCCGCATCATGGCGCTGAGGGCATCAACGAGGCAACGCGCTCAACCATGACGATGCAAGACCAGAAACCGACAGACGCGTCAATTCCTCGGCAGAATATTGTGGTCCCCGATCCCGTCGCCTTGAGGTAAGCAAATGGCAAAGTGGCGAAACGTCTGTCATTCCGGAGGCGCTCACATTTAATTGCAGATTCCTTCAACAAGATGCCTGCGTACAGGTTGTTCAACCCAAGACTCGTTTACGCGGATACGAGCTTTATGTCGTTGAGCAATGGGCCTGCTCAAGACAGTCGCCGACTGTTGTCGTTGTGACCTTTACCGGAGACGAGACGCACTTTATATACACTGGCGTCATCACAGTCCCTCGAGATGAGGGACTCTGGTCTCCGCGCTTGCGCGTCTATCTTACTGCTGCTCACCAGCACCATGCTCGAGCCAAACAGACCAATCTAGGAGAAATCGTCGTGACCAATCTGAGCAATTTCCCCTCGGCACTTACCGTTATTCCCGTACCGGATGGAGATGTATCAAAACATCGGCAGCTCTTCTTTGTCAATGAAGACTTGAAACGACTTGGCTGCTCCGGCCGCTCAGGCCTTATTCTATCTGAGCCTGCCGAGGCCACACAGGCCAAGTTTCAGCAACTCTACCGGACCAGCGATCGAATCCCCTTCTGGTCATCAGTCACAGAACTCGTCAAACTGTGCCAAGTCGCCCTTTATTTGTTCGACAAGCTTGATTATGAATATATAGATGGACTCTTGTGCGACATGACCGAGACTGCCATTGGCAACTGGTGGACAGAACTTGGTGCCGAGCATTACAACTTTGAACCTTCTGACGGCATCCTAGGTCCTTGTACCGTGGCCGCTTTGCTAGGCATGCTCATGGGGGCAAGGAATCGACTACATTGGTATGGCGCTCCTGTCTCCAAAGATGTCTTTGACATTGAAAGCACCAAACGAGGCATTGGATACTTCCAGAAGCAGCAAAAGCTGGAAAAGAAGCGACGTTTGGACCGTCAGACATTATTCAGGCTTCACAAGGTTACCGCAAAAGCAGTTGCCGCAGACGGCTGGGGGGTGCAAAAGGCAGTCAAGTCGACAGTGTCCGAGATTGGTGGGAAAAGAGGAGAAATTGTGCTCGACATGGTTTCCAGGGATAAAGGAGGCATTGCGGACATTGAGACACTTGACATTGACACCTTTGTTCATCTCGTCTATGGCGCGCGCCCAAAATGGCTTTGGCATGGCAAAGCCAGAAGAAGTACCGCAGAAATACAAGAATTCGAATTTGGTACCGGCAACGCCATGTTGTCAAGAAACGAAGCTACTGGTCAGCTAGCAAAACGAAGCCAGTCATTGCCCTTAGATGAAGAACTCGAGGCCAAGAAGGATGAGACGTTGAGTGCAGTAGCTGGATTCGCCGGCCCCTCTTGTGATAACTCGACGGATCGAGAAGCATCAAAGAAGGCAGTCTTCAAGAGTGTTGCTGGAAAAATGAGTGATCGGATCAAGGACGCCGTCGGTGGGGGCCGCCGAGGTCAAGCCGGCCGTCAGTCAACCCCAGCTAGAGAGGAGGAAACGGGAAGCACAGGGCTTGCCCTGAGCAACACATCGCAGGCTATCTTAGCTTCGAGTCCTGTCGCTGTAGGCCGAGTCTTTACTTGGCGACCCAAGCCAGAAGAAGAACAAGCTGCCACGAGACGAAGCGATACTGCTGCGTCCCTAACCGTTTTGGAATCATGGCGAGGGGCCGACTTGTCTACCCTGGATGACAAGTTGGCATCGCGTTCAACAGACAGGGAAACTGCTCTGGACAATAAATCGGCACAAGCGCACCAGGCGCCGCCGCCGCAAGCACCGGCACAAGCTGACGACAAGGACGCGAATGGAGAGGGCATGCCGAGCGGCGAGTGCAAGATGAATAACCAAAGACCAACTGTGTTCCGACGTCGCAGCTGCGGCGTTTCCGATGTCTCGTGCAAGCATGTCGTCAATGAGAATCGGTGGGCCCGTCACATGTCATTTGGAGACGCACAAGCAGCCATCTTGACATGGGAGGAGGTTGTTGACTTTGACGACACTACTGGGGGCCTCGAGTCTCTTGACGCTCGCGCCGCAGAAGCTGAGCGCCTGAGCCGGCTTGTGAATGGAATGGAGCAAGCAATTGGGCCATGGGTCGAGGACAAGGTCAAGACGATTGAAGCGCTGGACGAGCGGTATGCACGCGACACTGGCGAGCTGCAGGAGCTCTACCAACAGATGAGTGAGGCATGCAAGAGTGTGCGGCACAGCTCGGATGAACTTTTGGCTTCACAGCGAGCCACCCTGGCGGAGAGCGTCAAGGAGATTGAGGTACTGGTGGCGCGACTCGAATACGAAATGGATAATTTGGCGTCAAAGGTGCGAGACGTGGACGACGGCATTGAAAACTTTGAGCAGCTGGTTGAGGGCGTCGAGGAACGCGCCGAGGAGCTCAAGACGCAGCTCGAGACGGAGTCTTGGCTGCACTGGCTCGTCAGGACCATGACGGGCGTGGGAACAGGGCCCAATGTGACGCGAGGAGCCCCATGATGGGCCCAATGCTGGCTGCATTTGCATTTGGACAAAGATTTCTTTTTTTTTTGGCCATGGTGATGGGGACACGGCGTTGCTGCCAGGGCTTTGCATTGCATATACGTGTGCATTATGATGACGCGAGATGAGGGGCAGACAATGGGTATTCTGGCAATATGGCGATGTAGACAAAGACTTGTAACAATAGCCTGGTGGTGTAGTGGCTCAGTTTAGCCATTGGAGGCCGGCGTTGTTGTTTTCCTCTCCCAAAAAAAAAACAATTCAAAGCAATCAGGAATGTTGAGTCGAGCACGAGCACATAAGAAAGGCGGGCAGATGGAACTTGTAGCAAGCTCGAATACAACTCACGAGCCGGCACATGTCGACGCGAGTTTAGTAGGGCATATATATACTACACCATGTGAGATTGAGAGAGAGGAGAGAGAGCGAGAGAGTATGATAGAGTAAGAGAGAGACGCCCAGGTATTTGCCGAGCCAGCATCAAGACCCAAACAAGCCGCCACTAGCTCCAGGTGCACCACTGGCACCGCTCATGGCCTGTCCCTGCTGCTGCATAATCTCGCCAATCTTCATGGAGGCGTCGAGAAACTTGACTGTGCAGCGGTCCAGACAGACGGCCTCGCCCTTGTTGAGTTCTCCCTCGCGGTAGTCGGTGGGCACGCACTTTTTTTGGCACGTCTTTTGCAGTCTGCACTCCCTTGGTCAGCAAGCTCGTGGTTCAAGGTCTGGTCCCGCCTAGTCTTGTTGAGAGGGTGAAAAGTGCATCTTCTCCTGAGTCTTTGGTCCTGTTCTTTGCCCCCTTGATCTTCTTTATTGGAGTGCACAGGCAATCTCGTGGAGAATCGACGGCGTGGCCGGGCTGCAGGAAACTGGGAGACAAGGGAGATTGAGCTCTTTGGCGTACCGGTTGTACGTGTCGGCCATCATGCGCATCTCGCCCTCGACGGCCATGATTTTTTGCTCAGAGGTCGGCTGCTGCCGTCCCATGCCGAAGAGGGACATGCTGGGCTGGTATGCGTGGGATGGACGAGCTAGCGACGAGGCGTAGTCGGTGAGGTTTTTGGCAAATGGCAAGGTGAATGATTGCGAGTCGTTGGCGCTCAAACGAGGAGCTCTAGTATTTTTGTTCTCATCCTGCAAAACGTCGGCTGCTATTACTGCTATTATTACTACTACTACTACTACTATTACTACTAGTACTACTACTAACTACTACTACTACTACTAACTACTACTACTACTACTAAACTACTAGTACTACTAGTTACGTAGGATATAGATTACGTGAGCCACCAGCTCACACAACTACCCTAAACTAAGGAAGCGGTTTGTTCTCAAGAGTCGATTTATTGGTGGATCCAATTGTCTGTCTCTTGATCTCAAAGCTGTTTGATTCTAGTCTCTCGAGGTTCTTCAAATACAAAACAAGCCAATAAAACGACACTAGAAGCACAGTATTAAGGAAGAATGACAATTATACAGTGGTGTCTTGATCAAGAGTACCGTCAACTTGGCTCTAATTTTGAAAGGTAATCGTCTTGGTCTTGACCCATTCGTCCAGCCCCCTGGCTGTATTGAAGCGGCCAAAGCCGCTGCTCTTGACACCGCCATGAGGCAAGGCTGTTTCGTCGTGCACAGTCATCGAGTTGATGTGTACAGCGCCAGTTTCAATCTCGCGAGCCAGGCGCATACCTCGAGCCAGGTCCTCAGTGAATACGGCGGCCGACAGCCCGTACTCGCTTTCATTGGCTATCTGGACAGCATGCTCCTCGGAGTCGACAGGAATTATCGACACGCAGGGGCCAAATGACTCGAGTGTATAAAGGTCCATGTCTGGAGTCACCTCGTCAACAATAAAGGGCTTCATTTTGGTACTGCCGGGTTGCCAAGAGTCGGGGTTTCCCAGAACAAGCGATGCGCCTTTGCCTAGGGCATCAGCGACGAGGGCCTGCGTCTTTTGAGCAGCAAGAGCATTGATGAGGACTGGAGAGTCAGGATCGGAGCAGAACTTGTGCTCGACACAAGTCTTGAGCAAGTCTACAAATTGTTGCTTGATGGACTTGGAGACAAGAATGCGCTCGGTGCTCATGCAAATCTGGCCCGAGTTGAGCAATGCGCCAATGGCGCACTGTTCGGCAGCAAGTTGCAGGTTGGCATCCTCGCAGACAAGGGCAGCGGCCTTGCCGCCCAGCTCCAAGACGAGGGGTTTCAGATGCTGGCCAGCCAGAGTGCCAATGATACGTCCGACAGCGGTGCTGCCAGTGAAGTTGATTTTTTTGACATTTGGGTTTGCAATGACAGCTGATGTGACGGCGGCTGCAGACTGAGGGTCATGAACAATCATGTTGAGGACTCCTTTGGGGAGACCGGCGTCTTGAAGGACCGAGACTAGGGCCCACATGGTTCTGGGCGCCAGCTCAGAGGCCTTGAGGACGACGGTATTGCCGGCAGCGAGCGGCGAGACAATGGCACGGGTACCAAGGATAATGGGGGCATTCCTGGGGTTGCATCAGTGTACGGGTAGCGCGGAGGGACAAGGGCGTGGCGGCACGGTACCATGGGGCAATAGCCAAGACGACACCGTACGGCTCTCGCGCAACAATGGCACTGGTTTGGGGATCTGTCAGGGCGGGAAAGGAGCCGGACAGAGTTTGGATGGTGCCAGCCGTGTCCTTGAGCAATTCTAGAGCAAAGTTGATGTTGAAGTGAGACCAGTGGGCAGAGGCGCCCGTTTCATCCATGATGCACTGGACAAGGTGGTCGCGGCGGGCATGGAGCAAGTGGGCAGCGGCAAGAAGGACATTGCGGCGCTCAACAGGACTCGACTTGCGCCACGTTGCAAAGGCGCGTGCGGCAGCATGGACAGCAGCATCGGCATGGGCTACAGAGGCAGCGCTACAGCAGTGCACCACGTTGCCCGTGGCGGGGGAGACGACGTCAAAGGTCTGTCGAGGCCGGACCTCTTGGCCGTCGATGAAGAGGGGCACAGTGAAGCTTGGCATCGTGGTGGACGAGTTGCGACATGGGGAAGCGGCATTTTAGGCCTGTGCTGGCGTCGTGTGCGACGGCTTATAAAGTGGCCAGGCGTCGTTTCCTTGGCGGAGCTAGTCCACAGTGCGTCAGGGCCGTTCCGGCAGACGGCGAGCCGATAGGAGAGGCGCGGCAGCTAGAAAGGGCTGCGGCGGGGCAGCCGTGTTGATGCGTACAACCTCTTGGCCAGGGAATGAGCTGAGACGAGGCACAGGCTTTTGCTCACTTACCGGCCTGGCATATTGCAGGGGCAGCGTCGGGTGGCAGGAAGGCGAGGTCTGATGTGACGCGCCGCTCGACGTGATGAGCCGCAGCCGACGAGGGGCAGCGAATGCGGGCGCAGGCGAGGGCGAGGGGGCGAGGAGCCGGCGTTTGGGGCATTGTCGACTTGGGGCAGCTGTCGGCTTGGGGCAGCTGTCGACTCGGGGTAGCTGTCGACTCGAGGCTCATGGGTAGGCGTCAACAAACGGGCCAGTCAGTCACACAGGCCGCATGTAGTAATAACAACTTGAAGGTAGTACTAGTATGTAGGAGTAATCATAAGGGGTGGGTGGTCAAAGTCGCTGAGACTGTGGCCAGGCCATCATGGTTTATTGGCTACAGCAGCATCATCATTGGCCACAGTATGGGCCGCATTATTGGCTGCTGCACCATTGGCTAATGGCAGTCCTTACCAGTAGCAACAGCCATCTTGATTGCCAATGATTGGTCACTTCTAATCAATCTGCCACGTGACGCCCACCATCCAATCAGCGCCTCGCCCCCGCCTTGGAGCAGGAGGCCAAACGGGGCAGAATGCCACTGTCGCCAATGCTGCTGCCACTGCAATGCCAATCCCACCGACTCTGATGCTCTGATTGATTGATTAAGGCCCGGCCGCCAAATATCTTTTTGCCTTTGCTAGTCGCTCTTGTGCCACCGCCCACTGGGTCAAATATACGTTCGCTTGTCTCTGTCCTATTCCCCCGCATTCGGCCCTCGCTTCTGCTGCAAACCACTTTTTTTTCCCCCTCTGACCGCCTTGCTCCTTGGGCCTCTCGCCTCGGGCCTCTCGCTTCGGGCCTCTCGCCCCGAGCCTCCCTCCTTGGGCCTCTCTCCTTGGGCCTCTCTCCTTGGGCCTCCCCCCCTGGGCCCGCCCCCTTGGCCTTTTCCCTTCGTGGGCCCTGCTTGCCTTGCCAGTGCATGGACGGCTCCTCTATTGTCGCCCGTGGGGCCTCGTCGGTCAGCCCGACCAGTCCAACCAGCTCTCGCCATGGAAACGGCGCCCCAAAACGCAAGAGGAGCACTGGCATGCCTGGCCCTGAGAGCAGCCCTGGCAGCATCATGGATGAGGATCATGGCGACCACGGCGACCACGATCGCAAGCGCCAGCCCGGAGTCAAGCGCGCTTGCAACGAATGCCGCCAGCAAAAGGTTGTTTACAAGTCGCCTCTGCCAGTCCTTTCTTTTTTAGACTTTGGCCTCGGGCTTGCTCCTCTCTGCCCTGTCGCCTCGGCTGACCAATGCTCCTACAGTTGCGCTGCGATGTCGTCCAAGATCCCTTTCAGAGCTGCTCCCGCTGCAACCGGCTCAAACTCGAGTGCAAAATCGAGTCCAATTTCAAGCGCATAGGAAAGCGGTCCAAGCACGCCGAGATGGAACGCGAGATTGAGAGGCTGCGTCGCAAGGTAGCCCGCGCCAAGTCGCAGGGCTTCCTATCCCAAGACGACGAACACGCCGATGGCTCTACTCTCTCCACCCATGGCAATGCGTCGTCGAGCCTCGAGCACGTCAGCCATGGCTCCATGATGGGCTCGGATGAAGCTGTATCCTCACTGCTCAACCTGAAGACGGGTGGCAACTTTGCCATGCAGCCGCAGTATTCACATCAACTCGAAAATGTGCGCCTAAACGACTCTCAAGTCGCCCACCTGTTCAACGAGTTCTTCTATAGATACCATCCCTTTCTCCCTTTTCTCAATCCCGAACAGCCGCCAGAAATATACAAGCAGCAACATCCCTTGCTCTTCTGGTCCATGATTGCAGTCGCCGCCCGTCGCTTCACCCGCTCCTCGGACTGCCGCAATCTGCTCGACCAATTGTCAGGCCCCCTGACGCGCTACCTGTGGACCACGATTGGCGAGGTGCCCAGCAACTACCATGTCGTCAAGGCCTTGTGTCTTCTCTGCACCTGGCCGCTGCCCACGAGCACCACCACGTCGGACCCAACACACATTCTCTGCGGCGTCATGATGAAGACGGCTACGGGCGTCGGCCTGCATCGCCCAAACCACATACGCGACTTTTCGCGCGTCTCGGTTGATCTCGACGCCGACCAGCTGCGCGATCGCATCACCACCTGGGCCGTTTGCAACATTGTGGCCCAAACCATTGGCACCGGCTACGGCCAGCCAGCGTCGACTCTATACGACTGGACCTTGGCCATGAAGCCGTCCGACTCGGAACAGCGCTCCTCGATGCATCTTTCCGCCGAGTTGGAGGCACGCCTGCAGATTGAGCGCTTCTGCGACAAGGTCTCCAAGGAAATGTACAGCAACGCCAGCGATCCACGCGGTGTCGCGGGCGACGAACACCGCGCCATTCTCCTCCGGGTCTTTCGGCGAGACTACGGCGAGCTGCACGCCTCCATCATGTCTCAGACATGGCCCAATTGCGTTGTGAGCTTGCATCTGCGCGCCGCTGGCCTTCACATGCGTCTGGCCGGCCTCTTTGATTCTAGCAAGACGCCGGGATACTTGGACGACCTCATGGGCCTCTGGCGGGCTGCCACCAGCTTCCTCGATGAGTTCCTCCAAGTTGGCAGGACAACCTTTCCCAGAGATGGCATGAGCGGCAGCCTCCTTCCATATGCCACCAATTACCTGCAGCAGATGCTTGTTGCCGCTGCTTTTACTCTGCTTAAACTCATGAAGTCTTTTCTCTACAACACCATTGACTTTGAGCGGGGA
Source organism: Ophiocordyceps australis (assembly GCA_002591415.1). Lineage (NCBI taxonomy): Eukaryota > Fungi > Ascomycota > Sordariomycetes > Hypocreales > Ophiocordycipitaceae > Ophiocordyceps > Ophiocordyceps australis. The sequence goes on along the minus strand of NJET01000131.1, from coordinate 21,481 downwards.
CGCAGCCTGTTCCACCACGCCATTCGCGCCATTCGCGCCACGAGTGTCGTAAACAATGATTTGCAGTGGCGACTGGCCGAACTCATGGTACAGATGTGGAATGGAGCCAGACTGGAGCATCGCAATCGTAGCATCAAATCTGAGGAGGATGCGCCTATACAGATTGACGACAGCCTACAGCTCAAGGTTCGCTGTCGCCACAGCATGAGCCTCGTTTTTGACTCGGTGTGGCGCTGGCGGGAAGAATTTCAGGCCCAAGGAAGGGGCTCTCTTGAGAGTGAGTACAGCCTCTGGCTTGGCTTTGGCCAGCACAAGGCGGCTGATGGCATCATGACACAGACACGAAGCACCCCACCAATCCCGACTCAGCTAATGACTCTTCGGCAGCCTCGTCTCAAATGGACAGTTCTCTCATGGCGCCTGACGTGCCTTCTGCTGCCAACAGCATGGTCAACATGAACGGCGCCCTCACCTCGACAAATAATGCTGCAATTGCACCCACAGCTTCTGCGCCAAACAGCATGATTGGTGCTTCCATGGCCTATGGCGACGCCAATTACGAGCTGTTTGATCCTCAGAACTGGATGCTCGACGGGCTCATTGACTTCAACTACAACATGATTACTCCATTGGAAGGGACATAATATTACCCAGCATGGCTGTCCTTTAGCAGTAGCTATGACGAGCAAACACATCAGCGACAAAAGCTTTTGCTTTATGATGAGAGAGAGCTGTGCAACGAGGAAACAAGACCTACAAGTACGCATGGCCTGACTGAGCGATGCATCCGTGATGCTTTTCTATTCTTCTATTCGACAAGTTGACGCTTGGCTCGCATGGGTGAGGAGGCTGCTTTCGATGACAGTCCTCTGGAGCTACGACTGACGCATTTACTATTTTGATGGCACTACATGGCGCGGGACTGGGGCTCTTCTTTGTTGACTTATCTGGGGGCGGCGCTCGGGTGATGTTTTTTTTTTGCTTTTGGGAACACGATGAAACATGGGGTATTATTATGGTGTGCTGGATACTCAAGGCATCAAGATGCAAGCAAAAGCAATGACGAGACCGAGCGGGTCAGCGATAATGCGCACCAGCTGGCTCATTCGGCATGCTAGCAAAACACAGAAGGAATGAGAGACTATTGCTCTCTGTATGTGTCCACGGCCGTCTCGAGTTGTAAAGCCTGTGCCTACAAGGCCTTGAATGTCGGGGCTCCCTCATGGGGAAAAGATCATTTGCATCGACTGCTCCGTGCCGTCTGCTTTCGGCCCTTTTGCTTGGACCATATGCTGTCCTCTTTTTTTTTCCTTTTTTTTGGACATTTTGGGCTTGTTATGGGTCCTTTTCTTTCCGGTCTTCCATGCCAGCCAGAGGCCAGCAACAGAACCGTGCTCACCCCTCTTTCAAACAAGGGAGGGGCGTACCACGACAGATTTGCCTAGAGCCGCCTTGGATCCAAATCTCTCTGCCATGCTGCAATCTCCCTTAATCGTGGTCCTCGTAAGAATTATATCAATGATATCAATAACCAAACAAGAATGAGTGAGAAGAAAAGCTAGCAATGGGCATCGGGCATGGCGTTTGCGCTGTGTGACGTGCGTAGGGGCTGCATCTACGGCCCCCCTTTTTTCTCTTCTCGCTGTACACAGCGAGGGGGCAGGAGGGGGCCAAAAGAGTGCTTCTGTGAAGGGGAGGGGGAGGGTCTTGATTTTATTTTGGTTCTTTAGAAAAGATTTGAAGCCCGAGCAGGGACGGGAGGAAGCGCCTCTCCTTTTTTTTTCTTTTCACTCTCTATTTTTTTTTGGAACAGCGCAGTGGCTGGCTATGCGATGGCTCTTGATCTTTGCAATCTTTGATAGGCTTGAATACGTGGATGCCGCGTCCGGATGGTGCGGGCTCGAGGAGCCATGACGAGGGATTCTTGTCAGCTGAGGCGCCAACAAGCACAGTCGCCATGATGTAGGGCAGAAGAAGGGGCAGGACATGAAGAGTGTTTCCGAGACATGGCTGGGCAATGCGTCACAGTGGGCACATTGCGACTGGGTGCAGCAGCGCGAGCGTGTCAGCCAGCCCCGTTTGCCAACCATGGCGGCAAGCTGACGAGTCTTGTACCGCATGCCGTTTGCCTTGCTCTGATTGCCTTTTTTACGCCAAGAGTTGGAGAGCAAGGGGACCTGGGGACCAAGAGGGGGTTTGTGGCATTTGCTGACGTCCTTGAAGCCATCTTGTTCTGCCTTGTCTTGTTGGAGGGGGGGAAGGGGGTTCTTCTGCAACATCTAAACTTTGGGAAGACCTCATGGTTGGCTCATCTTACCAGCACATAGACGGAGCGAACCGCTCCATGTCTCTTGCCTGTTCCTCTTCCCTTTCTAACATGTTTAATCTGTCAAGTGCCAACCATGTCCGAGTTTATCAAATGGCTTATGTAGGCCTTGTTTTCGTCTCTACTAGCCTCTAGTAAGTCGGGCATTTGTTGCTAGAAAACAGATTTCTAATCAAGTAAAGGCCTTGGGTGGTGGGCATCTCGGGGAGGTGAGGCATACCTCCTCCTCTCACGAAATTCTCGACTGTAATTGCTTGACCCTTTGGGGCATCCGAGGGACAAGTCAAGTGACTTGATTCTGGGCATGGTGACTAGGGCGGGAGAAGGATCCTGCCGTCACTTGGACTGGCACAGACATCCAAACGGCTTCAGGCCAAGAAAACACCCTTGCAAGAGACGTCGACTATCCACTTTTCCTATGGCCTGGGGGTAAAGGTGCAAGTGGGCAAAGGCCAGGTACTCCGAGCACACGCCCCTCCTAGACGCGCAGTGACGATGTCCCCGACTAGCCACACGTCGACCGGAGTGTCAGCGTCACAGCGGCGGCAGGTTTTGGGCATCTTTCCCCTTGATTGCATAACCAGGGTGGCCAGTGAAGCCACGAGATGATGTCCCGTGGCAGCCGGGCCGGGCCAACAGCTCACTCTCTGGACAGTGGCGACAAGGCGGGCCTGACCAACAGAGAAAATGGCTCACAAAAGAGAGAATCAAGTCGCCTCTCTGCGTGGCAAGAATCTCTTGACGCTGACCGCTCAAGATGGCCCGTTGTCAAGGCGTGATAGAGGGCACGTTCCTCAAGGCGCACACCCCTACTTGCATTTCCCTTGGTGCATCGGCCACAGGGTAATGGCAGGCTGGACTGCTGAGACGAGATCAGACAAGACGTGGGTGCCATCTGCCCTGAGCCACCAAAGGGATTGGCTCGCCCCTCGCTGGCGGGCAAAGGCCGGGGTTTGCCGACGACTCAACGACAGGCTCCATGCCATGGCTATTCCACCCGGCTAGCGGACGATACGCTACTGCACGGTTCTCGCTACTCACAATGCTTTGTGTGCAGGACCACGATGAAGTCCGATGGGCCTCAGGCAAATGTGGGGTAAGCGCTTGTCAAGGCCCTGGGGCCTCTGGCTCAACAAAGGCGCCGTCTACAAAAGAAGAAGGTCCGAAAGGTGAGAGGCGGGAGTGGCAGGCTAGAAACAGTCGAGTCTTGAGCAAGGAAATTCAAAAGCAGGGCTTGCTCTCAAGCCCGGCTAGTGACGGAGGCCTTTGCATTGGGACAATTCAAAAGGACAAAAGGAAACAGGTGTTTGTCGAGCCTCAGGCAAGCAAAGTCGTCCAAGCATTGGATTCCCAAGTGGTCCTTGAAAACATGACAGGAAGCAGAGGGCGAGCACAGAGCAGCTAGTGGCCTGATGCTTGACGAAAGTGCATCGGGCGTAGATCGGTATTGACGGTGGCTCATGACTTGTGTCTGCACCAAATACAGGCGTGTTGGTTCGGCACACTAGAGGCATTGATCAACGACGTTTGAGAATGGCTGGCTCCAACTCGGAGGCTTCATGTGACCAACAAAAAAAAACCATGGCGAAATGAAAATCTTGATGCTGGAATTAAAAGACTGCGTGTCAATTGCAGGCCCGAATATGGCCTCGGCGTCTCCGAGACTGCTGTAGATAGCCGCAACAAGTCGGTTCACGGGGGCCAGGGGAGAAAAAGGACATCAGACAGCCTCCGGGACCACGGGGCACGTCCCACGGCAGTAAGCCCCAAGAGGCAAAAGGCGCTTGTTTGAGAGAGCCATGACGGGCAAAATGGCAGCCCGGATGGCTGGCTGGCTCAGCCAAGCAGCATTACACGACATGTAATTTGACATTTATAATTGAGAAAAGCAGTCTACACAAGGAGGGGAAAAGGGGGCGAGTGGCGGCATGGCAAGGCAGAGAGCAGCGGCAGAGGGGTGAGATGAAGAATGAGCGACTGCGCAGCAAGAGACACTGTGGCCGGTGAGAAGAGGTGGTAAGCGCAGGACCAAGAGGCGAGGTAAGTATGTGTGTTTTTGGAGCGCAGCTTGGAGTGCAGCTTGGAGTGCAGCTTGGAGTGCAGTCGTGAGTGCAGCTCTGAGCTGGCAATGCCCCTCTGCTTGTGCAGACGTCGGTATCCAATAGACTGCCGTTGACAGCGGGTAGACGCGCGCATATCGTCTCATTGGCCGCGTACCGGTACATGCCCGTGCTTGCTCGCAGGCCAAGGTCCGTACCGGTACCTCGTGCCAGAGGGCGCAGCTCTTCCTGCGGGCGTCGACATGGGGGAGGGGTGTCTGTGGTTGCCGCCAATCACAGGCGCCGCAGCCCCTTGCTAGCGTGTCCCGACAGCTCGGTTCGTCCCGGTCGGCTCCAGCATGACGCTTGGCCACAACGGGCTTGGTGTGGGGCCACGGCTTTGCTGGATTGCCTGGCGGTAATAAACCACATACAGGAGGCGCGATGCCTGCCCCCTCTTGCTCGCTCCTGCTTTCTTCTTGCTGTTTCTCCTCCTCTTCTCCCTTGAGTCTCGCATCTTTTCTCGCCTCATCCATCAAGACACCTCATGCACTCGGCCATGTCGCCTGTCTTGCATCACTGCCACTTGCTTTCCCTCGTCGATGCCGTCATGTGCCTTGGGTGCTGCTCTTTGCTCTTGTTGCTCTTGTTGCTCTTGGGGCTCTTGGGCCCTGCCCCGCCTCCAAGGGCTCGTCAGCCGTTGGGTCGTTTGCTGCAGACTAGAGTTGGCGGCAACTGTGTAGACAAAGCATGGCCGGCCAGACGCGCCCCTCCCGCCTAACAGGCTGCCGACATTGAAGTCTTTTGTCGACACCTTGCCGACACCTGCGTATATGCGCGCCATTGCCGAAAGAAGCCCCGACTGCAACTCTGCCATGAAAGCCCACTCCAGAGTCAAGCTGCCGTCGATCGCGGGGGCACTAGCTTGCCTGCAATACTGTGACTAGATGCACTTCCCTCATCTGTCTATTCATAGCCGTCTTCGTATTTGCGCACGGGCGGCTTGTACTGGGGCTTGTGGGGTTTTCAAACCGTTGACTAGCTTCCACCCCTATCCTTCTTGGACAAGTGTCGAGGTATATATGTACAGCTGATCAGAAGACGTTGGATTGGAAATCAAGGCAGACATGTATTGAGTTTGACCTAGGGCCTTTGAGATTCAATGACGCAGTTGGTGACGAAATATGATTGTCTTTTTCCAAAAGCCACAATTTGACTGTTGCTTGCTTGGAGCGTCATGTGTACTGGTGCCAGTAGGTGCCAATACACATGGAGTATTACATACATGTATGTATGTATGTATTGACACTCTGCATCAAGTGCAGGCCATTAATAGGCATGTGCATTGCTCGGGCAGTATTAGGCACCAGCACTCGACGGAACAGCAGGAGCCGGATTCTGTTGCAAAGGCCAAACTGCATCTGGTAACCAAGAGAGCCAATGACGTTGACGAGCAACAGAGAGGGCCATGGTAGATTGCCTTTATATCAAACTTGGCACCACAGTACTATGGCGGCCATTGAGATTGAGTCTCTCCAAGTGCTCCACTTGTTATATTTTCAAATAATCGCATAGAATACGGGACACCTTGGGTTGACTGCCCGCCATGGCGGAGTAGTGACGGGCGCTCCCCCCTCCACCCCCCCCCTCTTTTTTTTTTTTTTTTTTTTTTTNNGCCTTGTACAACGCGTCTGGATAGAATGGCTGAATGGCTGAGGACGCCGACCTACGTACATCCATATATACGTATGTACATGGATACCTCTTGATATATGACCCTTGTCGCTCATGTTACAGCGAGGGCCTGGTGGCAGCAATTCTGCCAGACAGGGTTACGCAGAGAGGTACAAGGTTGGGTGAGGGTCCAGCATACACTATGAGGCATGCAAGGCGGCAGAGTGGCAGGCAGCACCATTGGGGTCCAAGGGTGCCCACGGTCATTTGTCTCCATGGCCTGAGTCTGATGGGTGCCGACACGGGACACACACCAGGGCCATGGTGCAAGCTCATTGCTCGCCCGGATGCAGATGCAATATGCAACAATGGGCCAGACTCAATCCATCGACTTGCATCACCTGGCCACGGCGACCGACGTGTAGCATTCCGACGCGTATGCACTTGCAACGAGAATGGCGGCACCATTTGCTCCTTGTCAGCTTTGCTCGCGGGTGCCGTGGCGCCACTAAGCGAAACTGCCCATATTGTGCAAAATAGCCATTTGCCAGGCTGCATTGTAGCGTCATAAATGAGACGGCAGGGCTGAGTGAGATTGGGTCAGGTTGCAGACGAGACACAGAGTGCGGGGACACGACAAGGCGACGGCTGCTCCATGGGCCTGACTCCGACTAGCCGCCAGCTTGGGTGGTCTGATGGCAGGCTAAAAAGGCGGAGGAGAGGATGAGACTGATGCTGGGCGAGACTTTTTTCTTTGATACTTTTGTTTTTGTTTTCTCACCTGCTGATGAGCAGGGTCCAACCAGCCCTATCAGGTACTGCGTGCAATGTTGGACCAATGCTGATGGTGACAGGCCAAGCGGCTTGTGAAACCAACCAAGGGCCAAGTGGTGAGGCGCTGCTGGTTGCGCATCAAGAGTGGCAGAAGTCAAGCTGACGCGAACGAGGGTATTGTACAAGCGAAACCCGAGCGCGTAGAGTGTGGCAACTACATATGAGGCTGCCTAGACTCTGCAAACAATTTCTCTTTTGCCGTTCTGGGCAGGGGTCGGTAATTCACCACTGGGTCGGATCCTCGCCACAGGTGGTCCTGTAAGCCGTGTTTGCTGCCACCCGCATCTGCATCCAATTACGACTGCTCACAGCTACCGGGAAGCCAGAGGCAGAAGAGCAAAGTGCATGGATCAGGCCTGGACAAGAGGCGTTGGCTATCAAGAGCCCAGTGAGTCGCGCTCGCATCTTGCCTGTCTGAAAGCGGAAGCTGCCCATGACACGGCTGTATTTCTGCCGTGAGGGCCGCCAAATGTTGCTTGTACCCAAGTTTAAGCTTGTATGCTGCTGCTGCCTCTTG